>DWHO01003655.1:0-11791 GCA_018247575.1 Eurytides lysithous rurik | reverse complement strand
TGTCCATGGGCGGTGGTGGTCACTTACCATCAGGTGAACCGCTTGCTCGTTTGTCAGCCTAATCCATAAAAAAAAAAAAATTTCATAAAATAAAACTAGCTTTAATTGAAAGAGCAATAAGTAACGTGTAAGAATACATAGAAGACAATGATGTAGAATGTTTCTTGCATGATATCCGCACGTGGGCTATGTGCTGCTGATTTAATGCTAATACGTCTTTTTTTTAAAGAAATATATGAACGCGACCGCAAGTTTTGTACCGTTTTTCTCTTGAACCGCTTAAATAAGTGACCCAATCGAAACAAGACTTCTCTGTTAGGTAGAGAAATTATCATGACGTAATTTTACACGTAGTTTTATAAAAAAAATTGGCGTCGAGTTTTAGGAAAAAACTAAGATGCATTATTAGTATGATCATCGCTATATGGGTGATTATATTATTATAATCTAGCAACTTTTGAAAAAGTACTACCCCTGGGACAACCCCACTGTGGCACTAACTATATCACTGCTAGTCATAACATAACCAAACAGTGCTTGCTTACTCATTTAATATTAATGTCCTAAAGAAAGATTATTTACAAATGGAACCTTTCTTTTTTGTCACAAATGAAAGGTATTGCGAATTAAAATAAAAATAAAAAAAGAAATATGCGGGACATTTAAAACGAATGCTTGGTAGGCGAAACTCCTGTTAGAAATCGCTGGTCTATTGATTCGTGTCTATTATCCGATTGGAATGCCATAGATATGAATGAATGTATATATGCCAAAAACAATTCCAATATTTTTGCTCAGTGTACAGTAAAAGGCTCATCGCTTTTGTACAATAAAATACAATGTTATAAATGGTATGAATAATAATCAATTAACATACAGCATTGGCAGTTTTTATTTCACTTATTAATGTTAGTTTTCTTTAACTAATTTATGAAACAATTTTAAGCTGATCTGTTTCTATACATTTATTTTCGCGTTTCGCAAACCAATACAAAGATTTTAAAGTGCATTCTTTGCTTTAATACTTAATTCTCTTTTAACACAGCAAGAGCTAGAGAGTGGATACACAATTTTTTTCTGTTGTAAAAAAGTTGTAAAAGATTTTAACTATCGAATTAGAATCATCTAGATCTAATGCCACTGATGATATTCAAAGCGAAACATGTGTAAGGTGAAGATAAGTAGTGAGAATTAACAAGATTGAAAGCAAGTAGGTAAGTACATGAAGGTAGTAAGGCTCTTATGCAAATTTAGCTTTGGGCAGAACCATCGGGTATCAGTTTTTTTTTGGCTGACAAACGAGCAAGCGGCTCACCTGATGGTGAGTGAGCACCACCGCCCATGGACCTTTGCAGCATTACAGAACTAGCAAATGTGTTGCCAGCCTATAAGGAGGGGAATTTTTGAAAAAGGGAGGAAAGATGAGTGAAAGGGACGGAAGAGGAGGGAGCAAGTAATAAAGGGGCCGCTCGTGGATGGAGAAAGAGATAGGGAGGGGAATACGACAGAGAGGAAGGAAGGGGAGGGGGATGGGCCACCGGCCACCTTACTCACCGGACGAAACGCGGAAGCGAACTTTACGCCGATTTTCTGTGAGGTCGTGGTACTTATCCGGTTCGAGCCGGCCCATTCAGCGGGTGCAGCTGCGTGGCTACCGTAAGCACTATAGTGGGTAGTTTAAAGGGCAATGTTGCTAGCGTGATTACTGGGCATCGTAATTCATCACCTACAATTAGGTGATGAATCCAGGTTCTGTGTCATTTTGGGCAGTCTGCAGACTTGTTAATCTCGTCACTTTGTCACCTAAAAAAGAATTCTCTTTACATTCGAGTTCGTCTGTTTCTGCGATTTCAGTTCGGGCGTGGGGCTTTTTTTCATCTGTTGCGTCGCGGTCTGCTGGGGCATCTGCACTGGACCCTCGGAGCCACGGGGTGGGGACCGAGTAGGTGATCTGGATTTAGTTTCTCTTTGCACCTGGACGAATATACGTGCATAATCTCATCATAAAAAATGGAATAGTAACGTCTTAAAATTACGTAAATATCATATTAATGTAAAGAATATGTGGAATCGCTCTATTGAAAAATTCCTTCATGGACCTTAGTATAAATATGCGTATATTTAATAAAATTCTACAAAATATCTTCGATCTACCATTGGCACATTGTCCCTTATTACACTGTTCAGGAGTTTTTGGTAGATCAAAATGTGTGGAATTCAATTGATTGACACGTTTGTGGGACAGCTATTACATTGTATTAAAGCTTAACATATTGCAACGTTATTTTAAAAGAGCAACTGTTGAGTTTCTCGCCGGCTATCCTCAGCAAAACTGCATTCCTAGCCGGTGGTAGCTTCCTTACGTGAGATGTAAAAACGACGATTCATAAGTGCTTGTTTGATTTGGTTTGCCTATTTGAATAAACTTGTGATCGTTTAGTGTTCGAAACCGACCGACGAGGCTTTCTTGAGTGTCCTTTTTAGTAATTGAATAATATAGTTTTTGACTATGACATTTATGATTTGACAAATAAAGTGTTTATGTTTGATTAGTAGTATAAACGTAAAGAATGAACGAATTAGCTAATCTATTTTAATAAATATTTTATGAACAACATAAAAAAAGTTACATCCACCAAACTATAAACTATAACTTTGTCATTTTTCATTCTCCTCCGCGAACGCAATAGGCTGTAAAAGGGGTCCAAAGTTTTCTTTTCACGTATTAATATTGATATATTTTCGATTCGATTTGATTGCTAGTTATTCTACCGCCAAGCATTAATGTGTAAGCACTACTGTGTTGCGGTTTAATTACAATGTTGCTAGCATATTTAGTGGGCATAGAGTTATAACATATTAAATCTCTTAGTGACGAGCCAGACATGTTCTTCTACGAATCGTTTACCATCAGATGCATGACTTAGTCGTCTCCTCGTTTTATCTCCGAATAATCGGCAATATATTAATACACTTCACAAAGTTAAAAATGTAACCTGTAAGTCCTGAACACTTTTATTTAACTCACACCAACTCTTTTGCAGTGTGTTCTAGTTCGAGGATCATTATTTTTAAAGAAATCACTGCACATATCTTATAGCTAAGAGTGACGAGGTCAGAGTAGATCCGAGAGTTTTGTTCAGTTGGTACAAAACAGCGATTGGCTATGTCATTATGGGCATTTGGGTCGTTTACCATCACGCACCCAAATTGATCTTCTAACCCAGATAATTTAATGACAAAAAAATAATAATAATAGAGACAGATAAGCAAATTTTGGGGAATTATTATTGAAGTAGTATTAAACTCTTTGATGTCTTGCATGTAATATTTGTATGTTGCAAGTACTGCAAGATCAAATAATCATTTACACATTCCTTCAGGAAAGTGGAATAATCTACCCGTAATTGCACCACACGAGTGTTATATTTGATGTTCATAAAACTCACTGTAAAGTATACTTACAAATACAAATATACTTAAGACTCATCATATTGTCAGTAGGGAAACACATAAATACTAGCTCACTACTTTTAGCAGTCTGTAAGACATTAACTAACTTTGCAAAAGATATTGTATACTCAAGATGTATTTAGACATGCGCAGGCATAGGTCAATTATTTTTTATTAATTCTCACGGAACGGGAATCCGATGCATGAAGTATTCATCAATTTATTGGAAGTTAATTGAAATTATTTCATGGTGCTTTAACCCAACCAGAAATCAGCAATATCAAGTCAATAACCTAGTTATTTATATATATGGGTGTGTGTGTACTTAACTATTTTATATAATATCAACTTAACCTTTCTCCTGTTTTCAAAAAATTCGCTCATTGTGGGAAATGATTTGTCCTTATCTCCACCTAGTCCGTTCAACGTTCCGGGGAAAGGAAAATCCATCTTGAGTCGCCTCATTTCAATCTTATCATTATCCATGCCCCGTAGAGTGCCTGAATTTTCAAAAAATAATGTAAAGATAACGATAACGAATATTGCAACTTCAAAAACTAGGCGACACTTCCATTAATTGAAGAAATAAATAATCGCTTCGGGGAATTCACACATTGTGTAAAGCACGAAAAACTGATAACATACCGGGCAAGTCATCGTTTCTACGCGGTGGTTGCATCATCGACATTTGTTGGTACATCTGGTCTTTGGGCGCCGTGAAATGTTCGAGATATTTAAGGAAATCCTTGTACGTCACATGATTCTGAAAAGCAAACACGGTTCGGCGTAAGTGGCGCAACCATTTGGTGATTTACGTGCATCGTATTTTAGGATGGCCTACGAAAGGACGAGTTTTCCTTATTGCAACTTATAAATTACGTCACTCTGTCCTTGCATGTGACATACAAACATTTTATTAGCGGATCTTTGTTTCTTTAAAGGAAACTAACCGAGCACGACGTTCAAACGTCTTTAACATTGACAAAGTGTCAACTTCGAGCTTAAATTACATTATTAAATATTACAGTATATTGGCATACCATTAATGATACCTACCATGGCTTTATTGAATCGCAAAAATCAAAAGATTTGTAGGATATTTATTTGGCAATGGAGCAACGAATCGATATAATCTTGACATAAGTTCAGTATTTGGTATGAGGCCTAAGATGGGGTACTTTTTAAAATAAAAACCAAAAGTGAAGCTGCAGGTAAAGCCGAGATACTTATATTTTTTTACGCTGGTAGAGCTCCGCTGAATGGATCGGTTCGAACTGGATACATATAAAGACTTCGCAGAAAATCGGTATGAAGTTAAAAGTGTTAGTGCGTCTCGTCCGATGAGTGACAAGGCTGGTGGCTCACTCCTCCCTCGCTCTCCCAAAAAATTACCACCTTAAAGGCCGGCAACGCATTCGCAAATGATGTAGCGAATATTCATGGACAACGGTTAACGCTTAACGTCGGGACGCCATAAAAAAATGACAAGGAGATACCATCAGATGTGAACAAAATTGATACCTTTTCTTCACCGATCCAATTCCTCTCCGCGGGTTCGGCGAGTCCGAGAACGTCAATCCAATGATAATAATTTTTCGAGTTGTTGCCGTACCAATACTTTATAATTACGTACCTGTGGATTTTTTCATAAAAAAGGATGTCTTTTTGTGTGAAATGTCGTTAAAGGCGATTGTTACCATCATTTAAACTTCTCAAATTTAAAATCAAATGCGAGAATATAAAATTTTCAATGCCAACTTGAAAGGTTTGGCAAGAACTTTTTTAGAGTTTCTTATCATTTAAAAACGTGCGTTTGCTTTTTAGGTTATTTACGGTATACGTTTTTGTCAACAATAGATTGCATTGCACAAAAGATCTGTTACAATAAAAATGGGGACAAGAAAGTTGATAATTTTAAATTTTTTAGAACCATTCTATAACTTTAAAAAGTATTAAATGGGAATACCGAGAATTTTGTATTGGTCTCGTTGTACTGTGACGTTATTGTACAGATGACATTCATCTTTTAGGCACTTTTTTAGCAATCGTACTGATAAGTTACTTTGTAACAGAAATTTTAGAACTTGTTTTCATTGTCAAAGCCATGTTCAAAATTAGACAAAATTGATTATATACGCTTGATACAATCAAACCTTAAAAACATTAACTTATCTAGAGATGAACCGGCAATTTAATCTGGGATCAAATGTATTTTTTTGTATCCTTTCTTTGGCTCACTTTAAAACCAAAATAAGCTAAAGTTTAAATAAGCTAGCAAGAGCTAGAGATGCCTTACGAGAGCTGAGCAACAGTCACATTCACAAGTATTTACTTAAATATACTGTCATATCACATATGTACGATGAATGATGATAATGTAAACAGTGTACAGTTATGATATATAAACATAATACTATCAAATTGTTTTTGAGTCTATTGCTACTTTTAACGTTAACTAAAACACCCACGCGAGTCCGTCGTCCACCATTTGTTGAACTTCAGGTTCGTTGACGATCTCCAGTATCTCGGCGTTGTCGGGGTTCCGTTTAATATCGACCAGCTGCCACGGGGATATTAGTCCGAATCGGATACATTTCATCACATCTACGACCAATCGACGTCGCGTAGGCCAATTGCCGTAAAGCCATCGCACTCCAGCCATTAGTACTTCGATTTCGCTTAAAAATTATAGAAGATAAAACGATAGTTCGTCTTCTACCTTGGCGATATTGCACATGAGGAAAAGTAGACAAACTTCAGGACACTTATTTCGCTTTATTTGAAGAAGTTAGTTTTTTAAGTCGAAAAACAGATCGGACAACTATAATTAAGTATTTATATGACCTTTCTTGACCGCCCTCATAACTATCTCAGAACGAAGATATTTTCTACTAAAAATACAGATTCAATGCATATGTACTCTAAGTAACGCTTTATGTATGAGTAGATAAAATATCAATTATGTTAAGTATACTTCATCGAATACAACTACAAGTATTAGAATGATAGTTTTATCACTATTTACGTTATCACATAAAACTTATTCCCATTTGTTTAGTTTGAAATTTCGAAATTTGAAATGATTTGTAGTAGTGGATAGATTGGATATGGTATGAATCAATTCGCAGATTTGCGAATTGCGCAAGCTCAGGTACAAAGTAAGTATATTCAAAAAGTAAAGGTATTCAAATTATTGCGGCAGGCATGGGGGTGCCTGCCGCTGAATATGGGATTCGCGCGGGATGTCACACATCATCACTTGGCGGGATCGGGTGCCCTAGCACCCGTGGAGAGGTAGCCCTAGCACCCCCTGAGAAGGCCATAGTCGCGCCGCACGTTTCAATGTATTACTTAAACTTAGCTACCGTAACTTTCATGTTATTTTTTAGGCGTCGGATGTATTCAGAAGATGCCAACAGTGTTTTGAGGTCTTTACTTTATAAAGGGTTTTTCTTTATAATCTGAGAAATTATCTTTATTACTAAAAATAAAAATTTTATGA
The DNA here is from genome assembly GCA_018247575.1 of Eurytides lysithous rurik. Taxonomy (NCBI): domain Eukaryota; kingdom Metazoa; phylum Arthropoda; class Insecta; order Lepidoptera; family Papilionidae; genus Eurytides; species Eurytides lysithous. The sequence continues at coordinate 4,836 of DWHO01003655.1, read as the reverse complement.
TAATAAATCAGTTAGTTCAAAAATGTTCATACCTTGTTACGCAAATGTAATTAGACTTCAGAAATGTCATAACTTCATCGGGTTCTAGCTCTAGAAAATCACTAGAAGCTACTAAAGGTAGAAAGAATTTCATCACACGAGGGACCTATAAAGGTTTTAACGGTCAACTAATGCATTTGAGCAGTTATTATAGAAATCATTTTTAAAATAATATAATCAAATAGGTAAAAAAATATAATGTGTAAAACGAACCAGTGTCGGTACTACCATACAAGCCTAAAAGCCTGGCTTGCTCTACTAATGAGTAAAATTTATATAAGAGTATATCTTAATTAGCAAATAATTCCCGAATAATTTATTTTTAAATTTGAGCTTTGCGGGAATTAGGCTCTTATATAAATTTTACTCCTTAGTTGGGCAAGTCGGGCTTTTGGGCTTGTATGGTAGTACAGCCACTGAAACGAACCAACCATAAGGTCCATAACTGGTGTCATGCCCTTAGATCTTGCTTCCCTGTACAGAGCAAAAGCTGTGTCTTCTGTGAATAACATTTCGTTCACAATAAACGACCAACATTGATCTTCCAAATCTGGAGATATAAACAAATTATCACTTTTCCAAATTCAGAGTGTCGTTTGCGGAGATATAGACATAAGAGTTAGTAATTTAATTATAACCTTTTACAGATAAATACTGAGCGGCGCAAAATAATTCCAAGATATTCTCTCTTTTGAGCACTTTATTACTTTCCGAGCCGCTGAAAATCATCCATTCATAGATCGTTTGAAATGCTTCAGGTGTTACACTTGACTAAAATGAGTAAGGTGTGCGGAAATTATATAAATTATTTTAGAGGTTTAATGCATTTTAGGTTATGATATACCTCAAGAATATAAAATAGGAAATTCGCATAAACCATGTTTAGATAGATATTTATCTTGCCGGAAAGTTATGAAATAGACACGTTGGCGTAACCACACATAAAAATGTTAACTTAATGATTAGAAACTGGTAAAACATATTATTATTGATTTCTCCATATGATAAACTTACAGTTGGCAGTTCTATTTCACGCATGTTATTCACATCGAAAAACGTTGAATAGATCTGTAGTATAATATGATGGCAATGGAATTCTTCTTCCCCGATGTGTATTATAGTGTCGGTATTGCTGTAAGAAATACATATTTTTGGATGATAACTAGTATGATCTATGTGTTTAAGATATCGTAATAATAACAAAACTGTAATCAAAAGATCTCTTACATATAGTTTAGAATTCTACGGTAAAATTCTTGGAACAGATCCTGTTTCTTTGGCAATTGGACTCGCATCCAATCAATAGGTTGTGCCGTTGCATATCCCAAACTGAGCAGGTCCTTTCCCTGTTCTTCTTTTAGAGCAGGGGTTTTAGTTTTAACATGACGTTCATTACCTGTTCTTAATCTTTGATTGACCGAGTCCTTTGGCGCATAGTTTACTTGGGATTCTGAATTATTTTCATCTGTCTGTGAAAAACCGTTTATTGGCTTTTGGCAATGTAATGTCGAATATCATTATAAGACTATCACAAAGCGACACTAACAAAAGTACTTTCAACTTTATTGTCTATTTCTCCGACAGTTTTGTTATCAAAAAGATCTCCAGTGACTTTTCCTTCGAATTTTACTTTAACCTTAGCTTGGGTCGGATCAGCGAGAAGAACACCGACGGTTGAAGATTGAAAAACAACCTAAGGATATTTAAATATATAGTTAAGGATAGTTAGTTATTTATATATAGAGATATTTTATAAGACGATTCTATGTATTTCATTCGTTGTAAAGTGCAATGATAATTTTAATTATACCTGATTAGACTGCACTTTCAGATTACCGCTTGGTGTAGATTTGAATGGAAACGCGGCTAGTTTCTGTACACTGATTTCATCGGTGCTATACAAACTAAAAACGTCATTAATTTATATGTGGATATTAGCTACTTTACGTAAAACTGTCCTTATTTAATTCATTTACCTTGAATTCTCAGCACATGATGATACGTTTTGGTCTACCTCATACTCATTTGTACCTTTCGAGTATGATTCCGGAGTCATGTCTATTTTTTTCTTAAGTTTCCTGATAAATTTGATTTTCGAAGCATTTAAAAAAAAATTATTAACACCTTATAAAGTTTTTGACCAAGATTGCTTCTTATTATTGACAAGTCTGATGCATTAAGCAAAACACTTACTTTCCTTTATTATTATTCCAAGACATGAATTGGGTGTCTGTTAATAATTTCTTGTAATGTGTTCTAAAAGCGTCACCAGAGCAATATTGGAAAGACGTGTGATTGCGGCTATTTAGAATTCTACCTGAGTTTCTAACTAAATCAAACGCTGCAAAAATAATACAATATAAAAGTATTTTTTTATGGAGTAGACAGACAAACGAGCTAGCGGCTCGTCTGATGGTAAGCGATCACCGCCGCCCATGGACATTTGCAACAGAACTTTCAAATGCGTTGCCAGCCCTTTAAGGTAGGAATTTCTCAAAAAGGGAGGGAGGAGGAGGGAATATGGCACGGATGGGGCATCAGGCAAAAGGAAGGGGTGGAGAGGAGGAAGGGAGGAGATGGAGGGTGTTAAGTCACTGTCCTCCTCACTCAACGGACGAAAAGCGGAAGCAAAAACACTTCCCCTTTACGCCGATTTTCTGTGAGGTCATGTTGCCTATCCGGTTCGAGCCAGCCAATTCAGCAGCTACCACCGTTGAAATGGATAATCTGTGTTCAAAAGAACTTGTTATTTATGTTTACAAATACTACGCGGCTTCATGATCAAATCATTTAAGAGGTAGGACGCTAGCTGCCTTTAAACCAAATAACCATTTATAAAATAAAATTTATATTTACAGCAAAAACGTGTTTATTACATTATCTTACCAAAATCGCTGCTATTCGTAGCGAGATCAGACAATGAACTGCTTTTAAGTAGTTTTGGTTTAACCGTTATGTAATATCTTTCGAGAATGTCTCCGAGGTGATTTCTAATTTTTCTTCTAGGCTTATGACTGAAAACGCTGTTACAAATATTAAAATAAAAAAATAGAACAGCCTTCAATAATAACATAAGTTATTAAAATGTACTACAAATTATAAAAGAATTAGAAAATTATTTTGTCTATTGTAATAAAGATTTCAATGACATGTATATATTTGAATCGTGCGTTTAAATTTCAATATTATTTCATAAAAAAAAATTTCACGCGAAAAGAAAGTGTCTATTTTACCACACTTACATTTTTGATTTTTGGGCAGGAACGTCTCTTGCATTTGAAACTTGTTTCGAACCGTTAACCTGTATTTAGATATAGTATGTAGTGATGAAATAAGAACCAAAATATAAGATACAATAATAGGAAGACCACATAAATAATTTTACTAATATGAACGGCAATTTTTTCGTATTTCGTAGAAAATCTCTTTTAATGCATGTTGGAATAAATTATGCTCACGAGGAACTTCTTAGGCAAGATGTAGGATAATGCAGCCTGGTTTTGTTAACAATTATGGAGATATTATAATGAGGATTTTCTATATATTACCGTCATTGTTTTAGTCTGTATATCTGTATATAGCCGTATTTACTTTAGCACTAACTAACTCACCAGCATACGTTATTTCGCATTAGATGACTATTTTACCTCTATATTTGCTCTCGTACTGTAGGTAACAAAACCATAGCACGAATTATAAAAAACGATCGACGGTAAAGTATAGGCAGTTTTGTTATATTGGAGACATAAGACATTCATTATTGGTCGTAAGTTAAAAAAGTAACTATACATCAATACAAACTTTATTGCAACTGGATCAACCGTTTTTAGTTTTACAAATAATTAACTAGTAACGCAAATATAAACGACCTCTACAATTTTTGACTCCAACAATTTTGTACACATACACATTAAAATCAGTTTTAACGCCAACCGATCAATCTTTCTTAGGTTTTTAAGCAAAGAACATTCATCAATCCGTCGATATTTTCTGTGTGATTTTCACTTTAAAAGTTATACAATTTATTTTTAAAAACATATCATTTTATTTTATTGAAAATAAATACAGCAATAAAGTTTGCTTATAATAAATATATCATGCGGGCATTGAAACTAAAAGCAAAATCAAAAAGGAAATGTGGGAAACTCATACTTACCTTTTCTAGACTTTTACTCTTTTGCATTTCAAACTCACTAAATGAATAATATATATATAAGGACCATATTGAGCAAATAATTCTTTTCAAGGTTATAAGAAATAACCAAAAATTCCCAAAAATTTTTGACACCTGTAAATAGTGATGTCTAGGAAAACTATGGTCCGTTTGAAATCGTTCGAATAAGTGTCAGTTGTCAGTTGTAATGCAATTTGACAGCCGTACTTACGTGTACATAAAAAAAAACTATATAATTGTTAATATACCGTCTTATGATAGATAAAATAAAATGGACAAAATAAATCAGAAAACTATTAGATGAAAACTTACTAAAAATTATGCCAATAAAGATGTTCACGGATTTAGACGTTCCTGTATTTTTATAGACATAATTTTTTTACTAGGCAGGCGGCTATCAAGCAGGTGGGTTACCTAATCCAGTTCGGCTCGCGCTCTCGTCCGAGTCGGACGTATTGTCGTTTGCCCATGCGGAAACACAAGACATCCTGCGCTCAGTGCGTACCTCTCAGTTTCGTTGCTCGGACTTCGGACGCAGTGCTCGCGCGCTTAGTTCGGCTTTCGAGTCGCGAGTGAAGCATAAAGCAAGAAAACGTCGTCGTCTTTCTTCTTAACAGTGTTAG
>DWHO01003654.1:0-11792 GCA_018247575.1 Eurytides lysithous rurik | reverse complement strand
ATATTTACGGTGGTAGAGCCACGCAGCTATTCCCGCTGCCGAATAGGCCAGCTCGAAGCGGATTAGTACCACGGCCTCACAGAAAATCGGCGCAAAGTGGAAGAATTTTTTTAGTCCTATTTTTTTTTAATTCTTTAGTACATATAACTTTTTTATATCTGCTAATATTAAATTAAGAATTATTTTTAATATTAGTAGATATAAAAAAGTAATTTTAAGTTTTAAAAAAAATGAGGGAGAAATTTATAAAAATTAATGGTCTGTACCGTCTAAAACTTAAATCTCGGCGTAAGCTATTTTAAGCTGTGTTTAAAATTGTCTTAAATTAACTGGAGCTGTGATTTGAAGAAAAAAGGTTGTCTTCGATACATAAGACTCATTTAGAGTTTTAAACGAAAAATCCTTCATTACAACGCATTAACCATTTGAACCCCGAAACAAACAGCGCGACCCGGCTGAAATCTATCTTCGCCGGCTTCATTTAACGAATGCACGTAACGCGGCCGCGTAATCACTCGCCCATTGAGCCGTTCTCAAACAAAATTTCAAATTCAGAATCCGCACACCGGGCCCCGGCCGTCTGGCCACAGGTTTTTAATACGTCCAAATAGGACGGCCGTGTGCGGAGCACGTAATGCATGGAGCCGTTTCCACCAAAAAGCGAATCATAAACTCGACGCCTGTGAGATGCGAATCAAAGCTCGACATAATGAGGAGCCTCTATTCACTCTGTGTCGAGGAGTCTGCGCAACTGGATAGGGCTATAAGATTAGTGACATCGGATATGTTTTTTTTTTTATAAAAGAAATGGCCAGTGCTTGACAGCCAACCTGCCTTGGTCAATATAGTTGTACCATAAAAATATAGTAATATATATAAGTAGTAAAAAAGATATTTGACGTTCAATCGGAGTTTTTAACGTGCGTACATCAAATAATATAATGTGAATATTGATCTATTTTAATGATATTTTGTATTTATGCGAATAATACACAATGTTAAAATTAAATTAGTTTATGGATTTTGTGTCGTTTAGCGATGTGGTCGCAAAGTGCAATTTTAATCAACCTGTGCTTCATGTCAGCTATTTGTTATTTCTTTCGTCTTCACAGAATATAGGTCCTACTACTGTCCTATATTGGTATCTGAGTACCATTGACGAAAGTAACGCACAAGTTTTGAAAGTGAACGTCTGAATCAGTAACTGAAAACTGAACGCGAAAGCAGCTTAGAAGTCTTAGAAATAAAAAAGGGTTTAATACATAGAGGGAAAAGCTGAAGCATGAAAAAGTCCATGGCAAAATAGTACTTGGTAATATGTTGCACTACAACGGTCGTCGCTGGTCGTCGACGGTTCGAGCAATTCTACATTGGACGAAGTCAATCGTTTCAAATTTAAAAACTCCTCAACATTTTTTCAGTTTCTACGGTAACTCTTTTACCGTAAAAGCTACACTACTCTGGAACTCATTGCTTGAAATACGAAGAGCGTCCTTTAAACGTATGTTACGGGACCATTGTCTCAAAAATACCTAAAAACAAAGAACGGTTGGCATACTGTCGGAATATCTCTTAAGGTCTAATACGTACGCGTGTGAGTGCGTATGCGTGTGTGTAGTGTATTAAGTATTTATCATATTTAATAAATATATTTATTTTAATATTATTTATGTAATTATTGCTTAGTTCTAGTTCTCACCTACAACAAAGTTTCGCCACCCCCCGGGGTGATGGGAGAAATTGTCTAGTCTGCCTATTGTAATTTCCATTTTGGTTTTGCAATAAAGAGTAAATAAATAAGCAGAGATAGAAATTGCTGGAAATTTCTTTAATGGTTATGGCCTCGAAAATAGAGAACTTTTGTTACAAGCAAATATGCTTTTTTCTATCAGATCCCAAACTTGCTAGTGTTGTTAAAATGAACAAATAAAATAGAAATGAAATAAGCGTTGGATTTAAGTTTCAATGCAACAATTAACCCGGGTTAAGCTCAAAACTTTTAATTACTTATTTAGGTTCGATTTACGCAGTATGAGCTTATGGTATTTTGAATGCTTGGTGTGTTTTAGATTAGGTTGGCACGTGTCATCAGTAAGTCTGTTTGAAAATCTATCAAGTCTGTATTAAGCATCGAACGTCTCATGTCGCATCCAGTGACGCAAATTTGTGTCGGGGTCTGGCTTGTTTAAGGAGCGGCTGACCGCGGGGACGGGGCTACGGCGTCGGGTCGTTCCAATCAGCTAACCGGATCAGTTCGGGTGCAAACACAATTGATAGCGCGCCATCACCACGCATACGCATTGGTACGTGTCCGGCACGGATCGAGTCACTGATTTTTAGCATAGTTAATATTAAGACGAAAAGAGACTTACGAGCATCCGATATCTTTGGATAAAATCGACAATAGCAGAAAAACCAATCCTCGTTATAACCACTATACTAATCATTGCAAAATATTTTTCGACTGTAAGAGAAGTAGTTAACTTTGTAGCAATGCTTGATTACACTCAAAATACTATAGGAGATATTACTACTTGTTAGTTACGCTGTTCATCGTCACAGTAAAATGTTCAAAATATAATGCAATATAAAGACGGCTGACTAAACGTATGACAAACATAAAATATTGAAATTTACGGGATTTATATAAAGTGATATTGGACTTAAATAATGTATTGTAAAATTGTACGTCTATTGTTTGATTTTGAAAGGTATTTACACTGATGACTTTGAAATTAAGAAGTTTTTCAATTATGATAACTTTCTACACTGACCTGAGTTCAGACCTCGGTTAAACAATAAGTAAATATGCAAGAAACCAAACATTTATTTTTTATTAACTCATCAAATCGGAGTTGAATCTTCGTGCTTACAAACGTTAATCAAAAACCGAAATAGAAATAAAATGAAAAAATGATCAGGGAAATTAAATTAAAAGTGGCATGTTTCAATCTTAAACAGTTAGGAGTTTCTTTTTTCATTGATATTTGATGCCGAAAAATTTGCTTGCGACTTGCGATGTCATCAAAAGAACGTTGGCGAATTGATTTTTTGGCTAATCAGGCAAAAGTGTCTTTATAATTACTGGCCCGTTGGTGTAGTGGTTAGTGCCCCTGACTGCAAAGCCGATGGTCACGGATTTTATTTATTTATTTACACGTTATTGCAATACCTTACAATTAGCAATTACAAAGGGCAGACTTATGCCATTATTTTAGGGCCATTGGGCACTCTCTCCCAGTCAACCCGGGTTCAATTTCTACACAGGATAAATATTTGTGCGATGACCATGAGTGTTTGTTCTGTGTCTAGGTGTTAAATCATATCTATATCATCAAATCATATAATATATTTATGTACGCATTTTAATATTTAAGTATCAGCCGTTTAGTTACCATAGTACTGGCTCTAATTGGGTTAAGATGGTCATGTGTGAGATGTTTCATGATATTTATGTATTATTTATTTCTTTTTAAATTCAAGTAATTTCGTTCTTAAACCTTTAATCAGAGATTTATTCAACTCAATTTGTGATATTAATAATATTAATCTCGTGTGGTATTTCCCGAACATCTGGTTTGCACATTGAAAAAGTAATCTTTGTGTAACCGAGGCCACGAATTCAGCCGAATAGGTGTTTTATTAACGCCTCTGTTATTACAGTTGTGTATTCTAAAAATGTCGGGGTTATAATGAAATTCGAATTAATTTGTCAGAATTGTTTTTTATCTCTCGAATAATCTACACTATATACACTTTTACAATTATAATTACTAAACGTTAAGCTATACTGTACATTGATTACACAATAAATACATTTAACAATATGTACAACATAAGTTTGATTTACGTAAAATGATGTTTACAATTAAAATTATCAGTCGTTTCACTTCACTTTTTACATGACTATTCATTTGTTTATACATTACGTATTATAGTATCCATTAAACTATACCAAGAAAATATTTTAAAACTTTAATAATTAATCAGTTAATTATCTCTACTCTGGAAAGCTTTAACAAGTTTCATAACAATTCATCTATATTATTACATAATTTTCCTATTCAATAATGACTTTAAAATTTCCACAGAAATTAAAATACGCACTTATGGCGCGTACGCTACATCTAATAATAAATATCTGTTTTCTATTATTTACAAGCTCATATTGTATCACATTTTAACGAAGTCTCTGGGTTGGAGACTGACTAAAATTAAGTGGCCAATTGAATTTTAATATGGCCGCCAAACCGATTTATGTGTCGATATAGCTCCATTAGTGATTTTCGTAGATGTCGGACTGGTGGAGAGAACCCTGGTCATTCTTGATGAAGGGGCCTTGAGTTCGTTGCGTAGTCGCGGTCTATCCGATACCGTTGAGTCGGCGGCTTGCACCTGTTTCATTTCTTGCAGCTCCACATTCGCCGGCCTCGTCGGATGGAAAGCGGACTTAACTACTTCTATCGGTTCTTCGTCGGATTCGTCCGAAATCGTCGCATCGTGGGTCGAGTTGACCTCTGATTTCGAATCCCCTTTAGATCTCGGACTGGCATTTACGATACTTCTCGGGCTACCGCTCTGTCTACTGCTTGTTGGGGACAAGCGAGCGCTGGATGTATCCATAGATGATACATTACTCTGTAGGTGTCTGAGAGCATCATAAGGACTGACTCCATTTTTGAGGGTCAACTCGGGTGGTAACGATTTCAGGGCCAAGTCTGCAGGGTGTGGTCCAAAGGGTAGAAGTCCATTTGGTGGTAGAAATGCACCAGGCGGTGGTAATAGACCCCCGGGAGGCAAATTTGTCATCGCTGGCGGGAAGGGAAATAGTTCTGATCCAGGTAGTGGCACGGGTGGTGTTGTTATTGGTGCGGCACCTGTAGAAGGAAAAGTCATCGTTAGTATTCTATTAGTGCTTAGTGCAAGAGGATTGGTAATGCATAATAAAACATGCTCTTTGGTCGTCCTTCTGTTGCCCGATTTGCCAATATGACGTACTATGAGATACGAGCCCCGAGGGAATGCCTGGAGCCCGCAGGCACTCCGTCGATTCCCTGAACAACGAGGGTGCATAATCGTACTAAGGATAATGTACAATCTGTAGGCGTTTAAAGCAGCTCCGTCGAAAGGGATGTTTTTTTAGTGCGATATTGGACGAGGGTGAGGGCGCAGTATTTATTTATCCGAATACGACATCGTCCTTTACAACTCGAGACACGGCGCTCTGTAATTCAGCCCGATACATCTCCTTTCTGTTTTGTTGCAAAGAGGTGGCGCATTAGTGATGCGAGGCACGCGATGAGGTGTCGCATCGGGCACATGTGAGGCACAAAGCGGGCTGTGTCGCGATAAGAAGTGCCATATCTAGACTCGGAGCGGACAAAGAGAGCTCGAAACGTGAAATTTTCATTAGCGGCGTTCAAAAAGTTCTTGCTGCGAGCTTTGATTCTGGAGAGCGTGTAAGAGAGGCTCACACATAAAAAGGACACGATGGAGGCGCAGATTGGGCCACAAAGAGCTCGGAGGTGGTGCAACGTTCGTTTCCGTTTTGCGCTTTTTATATTTGCAGTCGTGGCAGTGGTGTGCAGACCACTTTAAAAGGCATCGAGGGTGGGTGGGGCCGTAACTAGGGGGTAATTTGGTGAGGCGGGGGCCAATATCGGCGTCGCGCCTGATTGAGGTGATCCTAGCAGTTGGATTTGATTCGATTTTACTTTGAGTATTATTTTTAATGAGTAAAATCATGTTGCTTCTATATGGGTGAATCGCTTTGCATAATGAAAAAAAACAAATGAATATGTGATTATGTCTTTGGAAAAAGACGTTAGGACAAAATTAATTTTAATGCCTCGATCCGCGTAGATTGTGTCGCTAATTGGGCATGTTATTACGTGAATTGAGGTCATTCGATGCACGCTGTTCCGTTTCGAAATGGTGACGTGGGGCGTGATAATTAAAATTCGCAAGTGACGGGCGGTCGTGCGGGAGCCGAGCTGGCCTCACGCGGCTTTAATAAAAGTCGGGTAGGTGTTTGAGTACAGCGCTCCTCGCGTAACGTAACGGCGTCGGAAACAAAAAGTGGCCGGTGGCGCGGTCGCCTACATTGGAATAAAATTGACTCCACACTCTCGAACGTGAAGGCGTTGCTTTTTTGGACGTTTTCCGTAGGGTGGCCCCTATTTCCACCCGGACTTCGGCGGGCGGCGGCTCGCTACGGCCGGGCCGTTGTTTTGCAATGCTCAAGAGCTGTTTCTTTTATTTGAGCCGCTTTGCGCTGTACGGCCTTGAGGGGCGATGCGAGCAACATGTTCTCGGGTGTTGTACGCCGAATCGGGGAATTTTTAAATTAACGGATGCCGAATGATTCGTCGATTGGAAGCTTAGGTGAAACGGAATTATGCTACTGAATGATCCAAATGAGACCGTTGGAAATTCGGACATTATGTAACCATCACTCATTCAGAAAATGTTTGTTTCATACTTGCACATAGATCCTGAGTGATATGCATGGTCTACATTATTGTTTTGTTTTGGGCTTTTTCTGATCAATTTAGAACCACGCATCTTTTAGACACGTTGTATTAAATCGGATCTGTGTAACGAAGTTGAAGGGATTCAGCATTATTTATTAGCTATGTTATATATATAATACTTGGAATATAAGAGAAATATCAGTGTTGTGTAAAATATTAAAGTTGTACGCAGGTGGGCAGGATGTCGACCACTACAATTTAAGGCTTACCGAAGAGCAATCGGAATGCTTAAACATGCAATAACTAGCTGCATTACATAACCAATGAAATTATTAAACGGCGCTGCGGTATCATTATATTACCTTTAACGAGTGCGGCGGTTGGCTCTCTCATTGGCGGTCTGAAATAATCCGCCCAGGCGTAGTTGAGGTAGGCAGCGTCAAACCACCCGGGGTTGAGCAAAAATGGATTAAAGGCACCGGGATGCCCGTATCCGTAATCTGAAACAAGCGAAAGCCCAATTAATAATTTGTTTCAACGGTGTTTATAGCATTTAGTCTAGACTCTTCAGTCGTTTTTAAAAATCTTTAATTATCAATTTCAAGCTGATACTTTCGTGTTCCTGTTAGCAACTTAAAACATCTCATTTTAATTTACATCGAATTCTGGGATTTATTGAAGTTTATTAAGAGTCGCTTCATAAGTCTACATTGAAAGAAGGAATTGGGACTTGGAAGAAATTCATGAATTAATAAAATATATGATCTATGTATATCCTTGAACACAACACGCACCTTTAAAACACTAAATGCTTGATACGTTAGAAATAAAATAAGATCTTTCCAAAGATAAAAGTCGAAACCAAAGGAATTCTATAGGCGAGCGAATAGTCTGGTAGTAAGGCGCAATCGGCTATCACAAAGGATAGCAGTAAATGCGGCGACATGCTTGCTGTTTACTTCTCCGAGACTATAACAAGGGGCCTGTATACAAAATGAGCCCGGTTTACTACAAGCCAGCCGGCTCCTCTGTGCCATACGTTTTTACGACGCGCCAACGTCACATTGCCTCCGCCTTTCGGCTGGCGAAACGCACTTTTATTTGTTTAATCGATAGAATCGACTACTGAAGACTCCACGTCTATTCTCGTTTTATAACGCTCGCAACAACAGGAGCGCCGATCGATTTCTTTCATCGACGGGATTAACTTTTTACGAGGCAGCACTTCGCGACATACTCGATTGCTTGGCTTTGTTAAGTTTATCGTTAGTCCATCGATCGATCGTTTCGCCTAAATCTGAACGTTTAATGCCCGTGGAGCTTCGTATCGGTCGTAAACAATCAGGTGTGCGGAAGTTTTACGAGACGCTTAGAATGTTTCTCGATCGCTTTGTTCTCACGAACACGCGCCTCTGGACGAGTGTTTGAAGCCCTAATCGCGGGCGTTTTAAATTAAGAGCGTGATGGATGGCCCGTTGCTGTCGCGGCAATCCGAACGGGGCGTCATGGAACAATAATAAGTTGAATGGAACTCGGAAACGACCGGCACCATTCGTTAATGTTGGCATTCAATTAAGTTCCTCTCTTCCCCATATAGAGCTGCCCTAGCGGTCTAAAACGATCATAGCTCGATCGACTGACAGTGAGCGTACATTTTGTGCATGCTCTAGTACCGTTGTACTAGTGACATTTGTCTGCGCACTAATCAATACGTAGTTAAAAGTTATTGATACAATTAGTGGCGGTACTACCATACTCGTACATCGGCTTGTATAGTAGTACCGCCTCTGGTTACAATTATACTTATATAATTTAAGGTGTCACTGCTCATTTAAATATGATAGATACCCGCCGCCTATTGACGGAACCCGTAAAGTTGTGGTTAAGTGTCGCCAATCCTTTAAACACTGGCGTCAGGTTTCTGACTTATTGAACAGAAAATTTAAGCTATTCTGCGGTATACTAGTTTTTGACAGGTCACGTATACTGCAATACTCCCCAGTCGTGTATGAATTATGTACCAAAGGAACAATACAGATTCAGTTTAAATTTAGAAAGAGTGTTCTGGCTAAAACGCTGACTTTTAATTTTATTTTTTCAGAGTCTATTGCCAATTATTGTGAACCCGTGTCCACCGATTCGTTGCCGCTATAATAAACGGTACGGGCGAACCGACGTAATTGTCAAAATGAGCATTAAACAACTGGAATGAGATGCGAGTGTATGTCACTCGTAAATAAAGCGAAGACGTTACGGGCGTTGAATAAATGTACGACAATTTCGGGTCGCGGCGGTGAAGCGGGTTATGATAAATATCGTACTGGTTTGAATTGTTATTTCATTTCAACAGTCTTCGAGAGCAGCGTTCTTAGAGTACGTAATCTTGACGTCTATAAATTTAAGAACAGTATGCGAAAGCTTAGATGACGATCGGGTATGAACACCGTGTTAAGGAAAATACCATTTTAATCACGACTTGGTCGGTGGTACTATGATAACTTTGAATAATCGAGCGAAATACTTTTTACGTTTTATAAAATAAAACATTCTTAAATTATCATGGATTTTAAAAGACTTCTTAATTAGGCTTAATACTTTGAATTTTAAAATTCAAAGTATTAACTTTGAATGAAACTTATAATTTATTTATTTCATTTGTTTAAATATATAAATGTCATAATTGCATTTATTTTTCTTCGATCTTGAATAAATTTAATATGCTTAAACCACGTTACAAGCAAGGAGGTAATTACGTCACAACTTATGTATTGAAGTTGACAAACTAACGCCGAGTGACCGTAGTTGATATGCAGTTGTTACACTTATTGTATGTCACATATATTTCTGGAAACTTCCTCATCGCTACCCAAGCAGTTCTGACACCGCGAGCGGGGGTCGCCGCTACAGTAATTTCTCGAATTAACTCCACCGTCCGCCGTTTACGAGGGTCGCTGGGCGTGGATGTGGTATTTCAGCAGCTAGCAACGGCGTAAAATCCATATTTTAGATGCGGCCGCCTCCGGGGCGGGTGTCGGCGGGGAGATCAAACGGCTTTACGACGCGGGTCGCGAGATTGTTTACATCTGTTGCACGGTCGTGGCCGCACCGTGGAACTTGCTAACCGCCGCTGCTGCTAGTGCCGCGGTCCATACAAAGACTCGGTGGAGAACACAGAGATAGCGACTAATGCAGTCGAAACACGCGGGTCGGTTTAAACAAAAAAGTTATGCCACATATATTTTAGTAAAACCAGCTAATGGTTTGACCTATAAACAATTATTGCGAAACAATTATTGCTTGGAGGAATAGAATATAATCATTTGTGCTATCACATAGCACCTTAACTCATAAATAATTATTGCTAAAAGCTAGGAGGAATAAGTGTAATAAATTGTGCTATGTGATCTTCTACTTGCTTATTCAGAGACCACTGCTAGTATTGACACCGAATTATCGATCGTAAAAAATCATAGTTAACTTTTATGACTTATAGAGATATTTCTTTAGCTATTTTTGAATTCCTACTATTAGTTCACGCTCTCCCTATATGTTTACGTGTTTTTTAAATCCTCAATCATTAATAAAAAAAAACTTTATAATCATCCGCTCAAATTCAAATACGCTTAAACTTATAGTGGTTGACGCTTGACGTTAATACAATTTTTTCAAATACTAATTATTTATAGTTTTCATTAAAGGGGAGAAAAAAAATTTTATATAAGATATTTAGAAGGATTTGAAAATTTTTCTTTGTGACCTAAGTAGGAACTGACTTTAATTTTTTTTAATATCACTCGCATTAGATTACAACGAACTTTCGTAACAAAGAAGAATTGCGATATTCAGTTAAAGTTCGGGCGGAAAGGTTTTCGTATGGATATAGTGGTTTCTGCGTAAACCGACGTTTTCCCGACAAATCGTATGTTCATTTGCAAGATTAATGACGTCCGACGTCTGTCCGTCTCGAAGCAGGCGGCGTGTGCATAAGATTTATGTGCGAGGTCGGGAGGCGACGCTTGTGCATACGATCCTTCGTTCACTTAGCCCCTGACCTCGTGAAGCATGCTTCAGCTACTAGGTTGACATAATTAAGTGCGTAACTAGCGGCAATGAGGTAAACAAGTTTTTAATGACTAGGATCATTTTAAATCTCATAACAGCATAGCTCTTTAGATTGCTGTTTGTTCGAATGTTTTAAAATATTTAATGACATATTGATACAGTATTCGTTAAGGAAAACTGAGAAAATAATTTAATAAAATTGCCCTTTTTACAGTGTTAGTGTAGATGTTTAATGTGCCTCCGGCCTAACTTATTCGCCTGTCTTAATAGATGCTGTCCCGCCCATTTTCGGTAGGCGTGCAATTGTAATACCATTTTAAACATACATATATTTATGTCCCTATAGTACCACGATAACATGCCATAGCGATTGGGGAAACTCGTAAGATGGTGCAATAACACGATTTAAATGTCACCTCCATAAGTTCATTATAGGATATATAGCTCTTAATCCGTACCAATTGAGAGAACATACTTTATATATATAAAGATATTTTGATTTAAGAAATTAAAGAAGCAGCGTGCCTCTATATATTTTTTTTCACATTACCACGTCATTAGATATACATAATAATAATAATAATAGTTTAATTCTAACGACATTATTTTTGAAGGGGTAATAAAAATTATTAAAAAACATTACAAGATAATATCGGAGACTGACGCCTATACTAAGCGAAGTCTGTATAATTAAGGTCTAGGTATAGATGGATTTATAGTGCTAATTGGGATATCATTTATTGTGGCGCCGGCCTAAGTTTCACGCGGGGCGCAGCAAGACTAAGTCGACGGGTTTTATTCTCAAACATTAATTAGTGCGCCGTAACACGACCATTAGGAGCGCCGATTGATCGCCATATTAACCCGCCGCGTTTGATCTTTATCGCTCGAGGATGTTAGTTTTTCCGCATACTGTCGTTTTTATTATTGGCCGAAGTTTGGGCGCGATGGTCTGTTTATCCAGGCAACGTTCCCCGCCGTCCGTTGCGTTGTCGGGACGAAAATAGATTTGTGGTGTCAAAATATTATGATTCTTTCTGGCGATTCGTCGATCGTTTCACTGTTGACTTTTGTCATTAATTAGTTTTTTTTTAATAGATATATCTTTGCGACCATTGTGTTTTTTTATTTATTTATTTAATGATATTATTCGTTTATTTTATCTTGATATTTTATATTGAGGAAAGTTTTGGACATGAATGTGGATGGAGTGAGAGGTAGAGGAAGACCGAAGAAAGTGTGGATGGATAGCGTGAA
>DWHO01003653.1:0-11794 GCA_018247575.1 Eurytides lysithous rurik | reverse complement strand
ACGCCATCTAGCGGTGGCTTGGAGAAGTCGTTATTAAGAGGTCGGTTTAATGACACCGCCTCTGCGCCTTATCTCTCCGGTCATGCCGGTTAACCGTCCCATCGGCCTATGAGAGTAAAAGGAAGAGTGAGTGCACCTGTGTCCGCCGTGGCCGGATTCGGTCGGGAGGACATCATCACCTCACCTCACCAATTTGTTATTATTAAAAATTACGTTAGTTTCACACATTTATATGAATGTTTTTTGTTATATATACATATAAGAACATAATTAGTATCTAAAACGTTAATGACGAGCTGGACTCGTCATTAACGTTCAAGGGGTTAATGATATGTTGTTGCTCCAGATTTCTCGAGAGTTTTTCTCGAGATTGGTTAAAATTGACATTACATACTGTGCTAGTTCTCAGTAATGTGGTGGATTTACAATTTATGAATGACAAACGAGTATGGAACGCTGAAGTTAAAAGGGGCATTACATACCATGCCGACGACCGATTATGTAGTAGTATGTCGAGTAGTTTTGATGTACAACAGTTTAAAATAGTTAAATTCAACCGCTACGGGCAATCGTGTCGGTAACCACGAGACCGGCCAGTTCATCTTGTCGATCTTGCAAAATGTTACTAAATTAAACGTATAGATATTATTATTTTAACTTGATAAAGTGTTCGTTGTATTTGGATGACATTAGATAAGATATATGCTGGATGTTATCGTGTTCCACAACCTTTAATGTATCATTAATATATATTATATACGTATAATATATACTTTAACTGCTTCATTGCACCTGGCACAAGTTTGTCTCCACGCCCCGGGTTGAGTGGGAGAGAATGATCAAAAGCATTAATTCCGCCCTTTGTAATGCTTTTTTACGAGGTTTGCAATAAAGAACAAAGAAATCATAAAATTACAAACCAGAACAGTTATTACAGCTGAGACACATCACGTATGTCTATCCAATTTTTAGGTGCTGTCAATTTGTGTGTATCACGCAATAAACCGAGTATGGTACATTCACAATGGCACTGGGACCGAACCGATAGTGTACATGACCTTGACCACTTTACTCCTCACTCTGCTGGCGGTCGGCATGGCAGTGGGGGTGGTGCTAGCTGTCGGAGCCTTGCTCTATCTACAGGTCAGTGCGGGTTATGGTCAGTGTTGCCAGCTTACCTTCTTTCGGTTAAATAGTCTAATAGACTATGGGTTTTTTTGGCATGAAAACCTTGGTATATGGTTCACTCGATGATGATTACCATCATTCACTTCTACAACACTAGTGGATGGCAGATACCTCAGCTAGCTATTTGGCATGGCCTATTAATATTTCTACTAGGACAGATAATAAATAACATATTTATTATTTAGATAAAGTGACAATAGACAATCAACGATGACAATGTCTTGTTTTGATATAGGCCCAAGATATATTTCAATAGTTTTTTTTTAACCAAAAAAACAGTTGTATATATAGATGCATGATGATCGTAGGTTTAACGAGAACCGAGTTCGTTTCAACTGATGTTATCGTACATTTAAAGTGATATAATTACTTATTTTAATA
This sequence comes from Eurytides lysithous rurik, assembly GCA_018247575.1. Classification (NCBI taxonomy): domain Eukaryota; kingdom Metazoa; phylum Arthropoda; class Insecta; order Lepidoptera; family Papilionidae; genus Eurytides; species Eurytides lysithous. Next base: position 10,225 of record DWHO01003653.1, on the reverse strand, counting down.
CTTCCGGCCTACCATTTTCACCATTGCAGCCTTCATGGGCGTGATTTATATCTAATCAAATCAAATCAAAATATATTTATTCAAAAGTCATTGTTAAGGCCTATTTTCATAAGTATACTTTGATTTGATTTCATTCGAATCAATAGGTTGCTTAGTTGCCACTGTCTCCTCTCTCACATACAAAATTGAATGTTGATCTGAAGTGTAGAACATGGCTTAGGTCCGCGGTATACTGCGCAACCGCACCACGATCGAGGATTGGATAGTCGAGAAGTCGGTCGGCAGACGCGAGGAGCGAGGCCTCCCGCCCTTCGTGTTCCCCTACGACGTGGGCTGGAGGGCCAACCTGGCGCTGGTGCTGGGCCCCGGGAAGAGGGGCGACGGCCTCACCTGGCTACTTGCTCCGGGCTGCGGGCCTTATGACCTCACCTCTGAACAGCTCGCCCAGAAGCAAGAGAAGCGGTTGAGGTATTTACTCTTTCCGATATCGATTTGACCTTTTGGCGCTAAGTAGTTGCTAAGCTATTGGCTTCGGCGTAGCAGGTCGTGGATTCGATTCAGACCCGTGGCAAATATTTGTACGAACTATAGACGATTGTTCCGGATTCGAGCGATTGTCCGTGTGAAATTTATGTTTGTAAAAAGCCCTTATGACACAATATATTCCTATCTTACAATGAGGGCACCGTAAAAAAAGTTAAAACGACATATCAGAGTTTTGCAGTTGAATAAGGACCTATGTACTAAAATAGACATATGGATATAAGCTTTATAGATGTTGTTATTAATCTCAAAGTGCGATCTCTTCAAACTCATTATTTACTTTAATAACGAAAGTACTTGTGCTATGAGCTGGAAAACTAAGAAATTCGCAATTACTCCTCTAGTAAGAGTTTCGCGGCATAGAACTACCAACTTTTCTAAGCGCATTGTGCATTATGAAGTTATTGCGTAAATATGAAATGCAGACTTAGGTAACTTGTGCGAACCAAAAAAATTGTTAATTAAAATAATAATCAGCTTAAAAATGAATGAATGCGTGGTCAACGGAAATCTATACGGCCGTTCTAGAGTTTTTAAGTAACAAATACTATACCTTAGTAGAGAAAACGATAAATGTTTCATAAAACGAAAGTTGGTTGGGACTTTCACGCGTATTATTTATTTTTCCTATTACAAAAAACAGATCTAATCCACTTAGTAAAACAGTATAATTATGTACATGGGATAGTTTTACACCAAATTGTTTAGGATTGATTATTATTATTATTTTTTAAAATTGATGATTTAGGCTGATGACCTGATGGTAAATGATCACCGCCACCCATGGACATTTGCAGCATTACAGAACTAGCAAATGCGTTGCCAGCCTTTAAGGAGGGAAGTTTATTAATGGGGGAGGGAGAATGAGTGAGAGGGAGAGAAGAGGAGGATTAATAGGAGGGATCCCTTGGGGATGTAGAAAGAGATAGGAAGGGGAGTGAGAGAGGGAGGAAAGAAAGGGAGGGGGGTGGGCCTCCAGCCACCTCACTCACCGGACGAAAGGCGGAAGCAAAAACACTTCCACTTTACGCCGATTTTATGTGAGCTCGTGGTACTTATCCGGTTCGAGCCGGCCCATTCAGTAGAGAGAGTATCTTTAATAATTTGCAATTGCGCATGCTTTAATTACTAATAATTTTATTCTTTAAGTCTTCGTTTTGGAATGTCTGAGCTCCTGAAAGAGTTTTATGCCGGGCCTCTATGGACTCTGATCAAGATGAATCTGGTCTACTAATTTGAAACATTTTATCATAGAATACTCTTTATTCACAATAGGGATTGATATTTTTTTTTATTACGATTAATAACTTGTGAGCTTGATGCCATGCACTGTATTTAAAATAAGTAGTACCTTACCGTTGCTAACATCCTTTGTAATATATTATTTTTATCTGACACTAATATATTAATTTTAATAATATTATAAAAATCAGTGGTAGACAGTAAATACATACTTTAGATGACAGTGGGGAGTTCTATTTGTCCTCTGGAATGTACAAACGTCTTTGTGCAGAGGGGTACTGGTGCGTTCCGTAGGAGATCCCGGAACCCCTCAAAATGTACTGAGGATGGACACCGCCCTCGGTGTAACCCCCTGGTTTTAGTGGGTAAAATCCTCACATAACTCTGCCTTCGCCCCAGAAGGCAGTGTATCTTTTGAAGATTTCCCCCTCGTAAAAAAATAAAAACAGTAAATACAAGAATTAAAATTATTTCGTAACATCTCGAGCTCGACTCAAAAAATCTTTTAATGGTCTGAGTTTATGTATATATAAGAAAATTCCTCAAATTTTTTTAAATTTACCATTTGGCCCTTTTAAAACCAATATTAAAAAGATTATATTGCCCGAAGCTTACTATACAGTTCAGGAGTTTATAGTAGATCAAAATGCATGGAATTAGTTAACTTGCGTGGGATAGTTATTATATTGTATCGTTAAATATTGTAACGGTATTTTAAAAGAGCAACTGTTGAGTTTCTTGCCGGCTCTCAGCACAACTGCATTCCGAGGCGGAATAGCTTCCTTACGAACTGAGATGTAAACTGAAACTGCTTGAAAAAGCCTATTTGTGTATATGTAATTTGATTTGCTCGATAAAAGTGATCCTGTCCTGATGCCAGGGCTCGCACGTACGTGGCCCGGGAGGCGTACTCCGGGCGGTGGGTCCCGCTGAGCCGGCCCTGGGCGGCCCTTAACGCGCCCTGCACTGACGAGCCGCGCCTGCCGCTCTCCCCAGGGGACCTGGTGCGCGCCACCAGGCAGCGAAGGTCGAACTCTCTTTTTGTTGTTCACACACACCCACACTTATTCTGGTAGACTTTTTCATATTTTTGACAAACGAGCAAGTGGTTCAGCTCAATATTTGGAGGGATTTTCTTTTCAGGAAAAGGAAGGATGGAAGGAAGGAAGGTGGGCCACCGGCCACCTTGCTCACCGGAAGAAACGCGGAAGCACAAACACTTCCACTTTACGCCGATTTTCTTTTAAGTGTTGGTACTTATCCGGTTCGATTCGGCCCATGCAATGCCCCATGCATTGAATGGGCCGACTGTTACCGTTAGAAAGTAATTTTCAAATTTAATGATAAATGTTTTTTATCAGCCAAAACGCGTGGTTGTGGTTGGTTATGTTTGATGTTTTCAGAAAGCTTTATCTATTCATTACATATTATTATTAATTGCGCTTACTGTGTCGATATTTTCAGACTGATATAAATAAAAGATCATTAACAAGAAAGCCTATTACATTTTAAGACCATCTTAAAAGATACGCGTCCGATTGCCTGTCAAGTGAATTAATTCATCTTACGTGATTGGACGGAATGGGCGGCCTACTCCGACTATTTGTCGACGCCATCTAGTGGGGGCTCGGAGAATTTATAAGAGAAATTTCGGTTTACTATGACTGCCTCTACCCTCTACCCCTCTATCTTTATTCTTTTGTGACGTGTATGCATACCATAAAAGGTCTCGCTTTTCCGGCCTTTAAAGTGGGTTTTAATGGGAGGGGGAGGCTCCTCACCGGTCGGTCTAACGCGGGAGCAAAAACACTTCCACTTGACTCCGGTTCGAGTCGGCTCATTCAGCAGTAGTTAAAGCAGCTGCGTTTCTACTACCGTAGAAATTGCTTGCGCTGCTCTAAAAGATGTGTGGTTTACAGGCAGTGGCTGTTTGGGGAGAAGGTGGTGCACGGAGGCCGGGGTCCACGCGGCTGGTTCCCCAGCAACGCGGCCGTGCCCGCTGACCTCAGAGCTGAGGAGACCTACAGCGGAGCCGACAAAGTCAAGCCGGATTAATATCAGACCCCTTGCGATTTCACCGCACTGTAAGACGTCGCCTAGCTTAGGTATTTGATGTTGGAAAAGGGTCGAAATTGTATACACTGGTGTATTGGTGTAGTGGGAGCGAGAAAGGAAACAACTAGACTTCTGAGCGAGCGAGATGGCAATACACTCATTTTCTATATACAGTATCTCATACCTTCTACTACATACCAAGTGATACTGCAACCTAACGCGTTCTTAAGTGTGTCGTATATAACATTGGTATATATCACACATACCATTTATATCACTAGTCTAGAAATAAATATTTTGACAGATCAGTACTGTAGATTTTTCGGAGCAGCCTTATTAAAGGTTATTAAGGTTTTATTATATATTTAAAATTATATTATTTAGCGTTCAACGTTAATCTACTTTTTAAGATGAACAATTTACTTCAAAAATAGGTTGCCTTTAAGAAATACGCATTATTGATTTTATTTTTAATGGATGAATAAGGGTCATTGCGAACTAGTGTGTGTCCGATTAGTTAAAAGTATTTGTTATTTACAGGTTATACTTCTTTGTCCCCTTTCGGGATTACTTTCTTCACAGCTCCTACTATTATCAATTAACAATGACGTTAATTTTATTAATGTGAAAGTTGGCCTGTAAGTCCGTTTGTTAGCTTTTTATGACTAAAAAAAATAGACAGTAATTAAAATGATGTTTCATACAAAGGATGGCCGACCTTTAAGAAGGGGAAATTTTGAAAGCGGGAGGGAGGAGAGAGGAGAGGAAAGGGGGATGGGCCACCGGCCACCTAATTCACCGGAAGCACAAATATTTCCACTTCACGCCGATTTTCTGTGAAGTCGTGGTACTAATCCGGTTCGAGCCGGCCCATTTGGCAACGGGAGCAGCTGCGTGACTCTATCACCGTTATATTTTCATCATCATGTTATAAAAAACATCATTTGTGTTAGTAAAATTGACAAAACGTTATTTTTTCTTTAACATAAAGGTACAATGTTATTGGATGTTCACGAAAAGTATTGCTTACCGCCCTTTAAGGTACGAATAAGAAATCTTGTTGAAAAACCCCGAGTCGGTCCGGAATCTTATTCCACAAGTTGCATGTGCGGGATAGAAAATGGGAAAAATACCATCAAGGTGGAAGCGATGTCTTTGGGCAGTTAGTCGTGTTGTGTAGTGATGGGATTCAGCAGTAGGTGTTAATCCGATCCCTTTGAATATTCTCCATGGTATATTTTAACCCGTTGACTGCCAACTACGAGATAACTCGTAGATTGACTTCTTTTCTAGGACGCCGACTAGTTATCTCATCATTTGTTTACTTGTCATTTTTGTTCTACTACGATTAAATTCGGAATACATCAATACTAATACCGATAGATCGCTTCTGTGAAAAGAACAAAAAATAAATCAAAAAACCTTTTTTTTTTAAAAAAAAAAAACATTTTTTATACTTTTTGATGATAACTATGCACTAGAATTAGAGATTATAATAACATGATATGATTAAATTAAATTGTGAAAATTGGCGGTCAACGTGTTAACAAACATGTTATATGAAATGGCAATATATTTATTGTTAACCCATTCGCCGTCAAGGACGAGTATACGTCTTGGAGCTTCATATACTATAAGCTTCGAATGGAATGCAGCGAATGGGTTAACCTAATTAATATATAGTAATGCAAACAACAAAGTAATAATATTTTTTCCTGTTACATCTGCATTATTATATACAAGAAAAAAGAAAGATGAATATTATAACTCTAACACTTGGGCAGGGTAAACAACAAATTTCAACTTAATTTTTACTGTAACAACAAACGTTATCATTTTTTACTTCTATAATGATACGAAGCTAATTTATAATAAATACCTCGTAGCGTTTCTTATAGCAAATCCAACTTTACATTCCAGAGTTTTTCGTACACTAACTTTGGTAAATTTTTATTAGAGTAGTGTCAACACGAACATTTATATACTTTAAAAGACTACAACGGTCGTGCTAAATACATATTTGATACTCTTGGTTTTATTTTTTATGACGAAGACATAAATGCACCTTTATTCAGATAAGCTTTTACAAACATTTTCAAATCTTTATTATATTTTATATGTCAGTGTGGTCAGTTATGACAGTCCGTGAGAATTATACCATGTTTTAAATTTCGTTAATATTACGTGTTCTTTTGTATCGAGTTAGTTTTTATGAATATTTGATTTATTATATGTTCCTGGGGTGATATTAAGTCTACTCATGTCATCACCATACACTTTTATGTAGTATAAACAAGTTATTCTTAATTGTTGTTTTATTAGAGTTTTCTTGTCTCGTTCTATTCTACACACAATATACTACAAATTATAATCATGGATAAGCAAGACTGAAGGACAACAATTTGGTGTATTAACACGAATTCCGTTTCATATTGTCGATTAAACCAATTTATGGATTTAAATGAGTTTTTTTATTTAAATACCCGACGTTTCGATTACTCTATAACGTTTATGTTACTGTGGGTGCGCAGTAAACTTAAACGAGAGAAAGAGAAATATATTTGATATCAAAAATAATGCATCGTAATGCAAAAGGACTGTTGTATACTGCCATAAAATGGAAATTATTACGTATTTCGTTCAAGTCAATAAATAAGTAATATGATCTTGTCAAGTTTTTTTTAATAAGATTTAATGACAAGACAAAAATATCTTGCACCGGATTACTGTCCGATTTCTTTGACGATCTATCGACACGGCTGCCCGGAAAAACAGCACTGTATTTTGGTTGTCACTCAGAGTTTGTGTTAATCTCTATGCTCGTTTAATTCCCCTAGCGACGTAACCCTTCCGACTGGAACACGAATGCAAAGGAAGTATTCGAAACGAATTTATGTGTTTTGTGCCAAAACATGACAATGGAATTTGTAAGTGGTAATGGAATGTGGAATGTGTAAGTGGGTGAAAAAAAGAGCAAATTAACAGGCACACTATTGAATTACATTTCCTATCGATATATAACTCATTTTGTTAGTGCCAAAAGTAACACAACCTAATGCATTTATCTAACATTTTTCTACTTGATATATAAACAAATATAAGTGTCCTACTGACAAGAAAGTTTTGTTGATTAGTAAGAAGGGGTTTAGCAACTGTAATTATAATGTCACTCAACCTTATGAGTGACATACCTATGTCTGCTTTTGTATGTATGTAATGTAGAAAATTTATAATTGACATCTTAAAAAGACCTCAATGTATATGTTACATTAACACTTGACTGACAACCACCATATTGAAATATTCATCTATTATGTTATTATAACTAAGTATTTTAATAATTGCTAAGCATATTGTAATAAAAACATACCTACATTTTTAATAATATCATCTTTATTATTTGTTAATAAGATATAAATGTATAGTAAATATTAATATCTTATATTCATCTGAAAATGTGCATTTATCCTGTATTTTTTTTACTTTACATTAAGATGTCGGGGTATATTCACTTTTGTATTTTATTTTAATAATATCTACTTCTATCCATTTATATATTGAATTGATTATAAATTTGAATGTTCCATTTACTACTTTCCTTCCATAGTAATTTTTTTTATAAACATCTACATATAGTTTATAAAATGTCTCATATATATAGAGGCAAAACATATTTCCAATGTGTATAATCAATGTTTGATGTGTAAAAATTGTTCAATGATTGGAATAAAACAATCAAATTGTTTAAGTTTTTTAATGTGCAATAAAAATAAATTATCCACAATCGTGTTACATTTTCTTAAAAAGCAAAATAAGTTACAAAAAATATAAAAGAATCAGCTCTATTCTTAATCCAATAAGAATTAAATTAGATATATTATCACGTTTGTAACTCAATAAATGATGTATTATAGCAAATCAATCTCACATGTTACAGAGCAACAAACTTTACATTTCGCATTGGAAAATTGTTTTTCAAAAGTTTGCACTGTTCAATTCAAGCAACCTTGCAATCAGTCAAGCTCACGTTATTTTTACTTACGTCTAATTGTTTTTAAACTTCTTTCAATTCATCGCTTGTAAGTTAAAATTTATTGTTACATTATCTGCTGTTTATCGGATACGTCAGTTTGACTACGCTCCAATTGTAGTAAATGGTAGAAAAGTCTAAAATTCAAAATATTACGTTGACATAAAAAAAAATCGACAGTGCTTATAGAAATAATAATTTAAATTTTTTTTTATGTTCCTTGTCACTGGAATGCTTTTAGCAAATTGTTAATATTTTTTTGTTGCCATAAACTATTATCTCTATAAACTCGACCGACTTTAGAGTATATCGAATGAAAGGGATTTAATATTCGTTTTCCTCGTCCAATTCTCCCTCGGTAGAGTCTACGCCGACTTCCTCGTAGTCTTTCTCGAGGGCGGCCAAGTCCTCTCGCGCTTCTGAGAACTCTCCCTCTTCCATTCCCTCGCCGACATACCAGTGCACGAAGGCGCGCTTGGCGTACATTAAGTCGAACTTGTGGTCAAGTCTGAAAAAAGAGAGTGTGAAATTTAAAAATCATGCAGTTTTAATCAGTTAAATCAGTTACTACCAAAGTGGTCCAGGTGGACCTGGGAACCACCCTTGGGAGACTCGACAGCGGTGTGATTAGATCTAACCTTTACATGTTTTAATAGTTTTGGGAATATGGCAGACATGTAGTAGCAGGGGTTCACTGAAACCAGTTAAATTTTGGAAGTGGTCTATGCGAAAAAAATGTTTGGTTTAAAGTTATTGTACTATTTACGTATGTAATATATGTCATAAAATTGCATTTCTTTCTTATCGTAAAAACTTCTTATACGACATTTAAACATAATTTACAATATTCATTTTCAATATTTAAAAGTGTGCACATAATGTCTTTCAAAGACAATGAAATGAATACACGAAGGGTGAAATTTTATCTGTGTTATTTTTTTTCTGGCACAATATTAGTGCAACAGATAACATTAGCCGTTTTTAGCATTTATTTCTCTCTATAGTATTTTGACATAGATTTATTTAGAATTACCTGGCCCAGGCCTCTGCGATAGCGGTGGTGTTGGACAACATGCAGACAGCACGTTGCACCTTGGCCAAATCACCACCAGGGACCACGGTAGGAGGCTGGTAGTTAATGCCCACCTGTACAAGGGAGTGAAAAATGTAATTTTTTAAACAGGGTCAACGTATAAGTAATTTGTATATAAGCTAGAAGCGTTACCTAACGGTTATTGGCTTAATGCAAGTTCATTTATAGATAGGGTTTATTGCCATATAGAATATTTGATGGCGCGAAATACGGGTACTTGTCGAACTGTTAGTTGTGAAAATTCAACAACTACATTTTCAAAGTTGAATTCAAAATATTTTTAATCAACGTGATCTTGCTTAAAGCTCTTATTAAACGGCAACAAATACTCCTAGTTGGCTTTTTACAAAATCAGAAGTAATAGAATAAAATTGATAACAGTTAGGAGATGTACGAGTAAATTGATAGTTATTTCTACATATTTGGCGCTGGCTCTGTTTGTTATAGTGGCAATAAATCGCTTGTGACATTTGTGTTTTTGCCGTTGCATTTGTTAAAGACTTACTTTACCTACGACCGTTCGACGATACACGTCAACAACACTAAAGATTCATTATATAAAATTGGATAAGAGGATCCTCTAAGAGCGAGAAATTTATTGGTATTTTAAATTATTTTAGTTTTATATTGTCTAAGTCCTATGTTATCTATATACCTTAAATCCTGTGGGACACCAGTCCACAAACTGGATGCTCCTTTTAGTCTTGATTGTGGCAATGGCCGCATTCACGTCCTTCGGGACCACGTCGCCTCTGTACATTGAAAATGTGAAGATATTGTCAAGCAATTGGTGGGTTTACAATAACGAAAACAAAAATTCACAAAAGACATCTTTTAGTCTGTGTAGTGATGAGATGCGTTCTCATTGTGGCGTACCGCTTTTGGTTTTATTATAAAATATTCAGATGAATGTATTATATTATATACGATATTGGACAAATCATAAATGTTAGGTTTTAAAAATTATAGTGTTTTGATATATCGATTGTTTTATGATAATATAAAAGAATGCTCTGGTAGACTTTCGCACATAAACGATCGCCAGTAAAATGAATTCGTATTAAAGCATATATATTTTTTTATGGATAAGGCTGACAAACGAGCAAGCGGCTCACCTGATGGTAAGCGATCATCGCCGCCCGTGGACATATGCAACAGAACTTGCAAAACGTGTTGCCAGCCTTTAAGGGGGGGGGGGATAGAAAAGGAGATATTATGGTAGGGTTGAGGGATGAAGGAGGGGGGTGGAGAGAAGGAGAGGG
>DWHO01003652.1:0-11794 GCA_018247575.1 Eurytides lysithous rurik | reverse complement strand
TTTTCTTTGTGTGCCGCCAAATTTTGAAATCGTTAAATATGTGCCGCAACAAAAAAAAGGTTGAGAATCACTGCTCTCCTAGAGCAGTGATGGACAAAAGCTGCAAAAATAAAAGCACTGAATCCCTTTCGGCTATTAGAAAAGAATGTCAAAATTGTCGCCAGACATTGGGGCCTTTACGATTTTTCCTCTAGTGTAATAATACTCCCGTGCAATATATACGCACTACACTGCCCCTTGCTTAAACCTCATGAGGCGTCCGGCACTATTCTAATAAAGCTAGGATTACACCGATCCCGTCTCACCCTCAAAACGGACGATTTAACATGAGACGCGAATTCGTTATACAAGTAGAATTATCTATTGAGTGAATGAGACGCTTGAACCTGTTACCTTATTAACATAGCACCGGCCATTGTGCATTGTGCAGCGCGTATTCATGGGTAAACACACACCGCTCTTTGTTCCCATTGTGCGTCTAATACTTAGCATCTCCATCATCTCCCCTATCCCGTTCCATTGTCCCAGACATCGGAGGATAGTGGCCCCCGAAATTGGTCCAGAGGTCGCATCCCACCGAGAGGTCACTCCGACATAATAGGGTACATCATGTTTGCTAGGAGAAACCGATATTTACCCACCAACACCGATTCTGGTTTCGAACCGTGGACAATAGGTAATATCGCACTGACAATGAAAGGGCATTGTTCTATAAAGCGTTTAGCTACCGTTTTTGTCCGTTATTTGTTATAATATTGTCTTATTTATTGTTCAACGGATTTATGAAGTAATATTATCTCCGATTTATTACATATTTTTGTGTATACGATGGGAAAGAATGTCTCCGTACGAGTTCTCGTCTGTAAAAATAATACATGAAAGCGAGCAATGAGGTGAACGAAGAATACCATTACTTTTAAATCGGAAGAAACACAAAACAGGGTCGTTTTCTTGTCTTTACTTAAGGGAGCCCTCATGACTGCACTTTACAGCTTTGATGATAATATGAAAGCTAACATTAGTTCAATTAGAAAAATTAACGTAAGTTGAAGAAAATATTTCTTTGTAATGGTTTTGAATCTTATTACAATTTTAATAAATTGTGTTCAGCAGTACATAAGATATAGATAAAATCCATGTAAGGTTACGCTGTCAGCTTATCAGTATTTAATTTATTATGAATACATTAAAATTAAGTATAATAAGGTTGAAAAATATAAATAAGTGACATTGACCTCTAATAAAAAAAGAGATGTCAAAACTCTTACGAAACATTTGGTCGGTTTTAATTTCAATTTTCTTTACAGATGGTCATAGGTTTATCAGTTTTATTTCATATCACATGACTTTATTCCGTTATCATATTTAGTTTACAATTAACAGAAATTGCGACTGGAGACGATATGATTGGATTTTGCGGTTGAATTCGCACTTCAACCGGTTTGACTTAATAATTTTATTTATTCAAGAGCAGCAATTTGTTGAGTCGGTCATTCATAAGGAAATAAAGCGACTTATATCCAATTCGATAACTTAATAAAGTAAGTTTATTCAATCCGACTTTCACAGTCCAACGGGGCACCGTAATTATTATAAAATTTCGATACTCAAACATTCTTAAATACAAATATTAGCCGTCCTAAATGTATTAGCCACAAAAGAACGACACATTTTCCCCATAAACACGTGTATCGATGGTGATACAGTAGTGTACGCCGGTAGCTAAGCTCTCCACGCGACAATCCACGATGGTTCAAATGGAGCGATAAAGCGCTTTGATAATGCCGACCGGGTGCCGGCGGTCTCTTTGATCCCACCGACGCGCTTGCTCTATTATACGTTCATTACGTCCGTCTCTTGCTGCGTACGTCTGCGCAAACACCTTACACGCTCGAATCGATAAATGATTGCCACGTCCTGCAACCGGGGGATGGTAGGATATCTTTTTGTTTCGCACTTAGTGGGTCCTAATGATTTCTCGGATCTACGCATGATATATTCGCCTTCAATTACAGCGGTTCTAATTTAGTTTCTGCAATGGGCACTACACCATTCAAATATTTCATTAAAGATAGCGGTTATAAGTGCAATGTTAAATGTTTGATCTAAGCTATAACCATGTCATTAAAATCCCAACGACCAAATATTAGCGTCAAGCGTTTGTGGATTCTCTGATAGATTAGGGTGTACATACTTCTTGTAAGTAAGCAGGAATACCGATTATATAATGGATATATGATAACAGTGCATTACATTACAGTAGTATAAGTAAACATACAGTATACTGCTAGCCACTCTTCACTATCTGGAATATCGTGTTAAGTACGAAGGTGGTTCTCGAAAACCCTTTTAATATTAATGTCTGTGATCTAAATTCCTTAGTCCCACTGCACACTTCACAACGAAGAGACCGACGGTAAACACCACAGTGTTTGTAGAACATAATCCAACGCGCTTTGTCTATGTTAATTCAGGGAGTTATGTTAACTCATTCATATTTATTAACGCACTACCGTTAGGTGGGGTAGCATGCACTTTTGGAATTTAGACGTATGGTTAGACATCTCCTGTTCACGGAACCCACACAGGTCAACTGCCCGTGCTAATAGTTAATTTAATAAGTCGACTTAAATTTTTGTAAATAGAATTTTACTTTAGTGACCATTCACACTTAGTGTATTAGAGACAACTGCGTTACTCAATTGATATACTCTGAATGTGTGAGATATAAGCTAGAGACCTAAAATTACGTCAATTCTTCCGCCATGCTATTAAGTCGGGCCTTGTCTCTTGCCTTTAGTCATCATATCACTAGTGTCGGTCTCTGTTTGCATGCTTGTCTATACCAGTCTTTGGTCTTAGACCAGTCAGTAGTCAGTTCATCGCCCCACCTTCGTCTATCAATCGCCCGCAGGATGTTGCGCACGACAAATACAAAAAACAAAACGCATGGCAGCGCAAAAACCGAAGAATATTAAATTGGTTTTTTGCCCCGCGCTCCCTTCAAGATCCGCTTTTTATCGGACGTCTTGTATGGGCTTGCATTTAAGATTTAATGAAGCGAGCACTGACTGAAGGATGATGTCTCGATATAAATGAATATATAATATCTTGAGGAATAGAAACATAATTTCGTTGCAATGTTCATCTAAATAGCCCCTTTAACATGCCTGATACACTTAGACATTAATGCTCTCATTCTATATGCATGGAAACTTGCAATTTTAATTTAATTTTTTTTTTTGCTTGGAGCCAGAGAGTAAGTTAAATTTTAACTGATGCTATTATGCGATTGTGTCATGACGATCGATCAGACTATACTGATCGGCACAATCGTTTCGATCTAGAATTGAACCGACAGGTAGTTCGTGATCTTTAACTGCAATAACCATGAGTGTATTCTTAGATCGATTGCCGAGGTAAAAAAAATCTAAAATGCAAAAAATAATTTATAGTGACATATGCTCGAACATTATACCTTACTTCGACATTTCGACACACGTGAGTAATGTTGCAATTTAAATGTAAAATGGAAGGGATCCGTTCGGCTCGACAAGGGCCACAGTGACGCGAAAGGCATATTTTAAATGTGAGCTAACGACCTTGTTAACGACGAGATATCATGATGAGAATGTTGCGAAAACTTATATATTTTTTTAATCATCTAAATCTACGTAAGACGTACTATAAAGATAGGATTACGTCGAACTTCACAGCTGCTATAATCACTATAGTATCAATTTCGATTCATTGTATTCAAATTGTCTTGTAAATAGCGTTGATGTATTGTGCGGTATCGTTAAATCGGCAGAACCGGGCGTCCTCGCTTGTGTAACGAGTGCAGTTCGTGTCGCTATTGCAAATTGCCTGCAGCAGAACACTTTGCCATTTCGACACGCGACAATGCCTCCCTCCCCCTCCCACTTTCACGGTTACGTCGCCGCTCGCACGGGACGGTTTCTAAAGTTTCTACCGGTGTAATTGCGGGCGACGGCAACGAAAGTCATTCTCCACGCAAATCGAACGTACTGTTACTGTTGTTATTTAGGTATTCTAACGATCTTTCTACTTGTGTCTAATCTCCAATCCTTATCCAAACTTTCCACTAGTAGAAAGTTGGGCGTGGTACGTTCCGTTATATATTTTGTACTAAGTATTTAGTTTCTAATTTTGCTTAGATGTACAGTGCTCTTCAGCTTAAGATATGATAATAATAATAATAATATCATGGGACATCTCACACATTGCCATCTGATCCCAAACTAGGCTGAGCCTGTACTATGGTAAACAAACAACTGATATACATACTTATATATTTTTTAAAGATATAATTATATAGATAATCAACACCCAGACACAGAACAGTATTTTGTCCTGGGTGGGAATCGAACCCACGACCTTTGGCTTTGCAGTCAGGAGCACTAACCACTACACCAACGAGCCAGTCATAGGAGTATAAGATAAGCGATATGCCTATAGTAACACGGTGCCACACCGAACTTACGCCGATTTTCTGTGAGGTAGTGGTACTTATCCGATCCGAGCCGGCCCATTCAGCAGCGGGAGCAGCTGCGTGGCTCTACCACCGACACTTTCGCGTTTCGGTGGCCAGCCCCTCTTCCTCCTTCCGCCTTGCTTTTCTTGCCTCCTTCGCCCCTTTCTCTTCCAAAAATCCCGAGTTAGGGCGGGCAAAGCAAAACGTTCGACGTTGCAAATGTCCATGGGCTGGGCTAGCATCTAACTCCTAAGTCCACTATTACCTAGCACCCACGAACAAGCAGTTTACATTATGTTTGGCATTGTTTACTAGAACTGAACTGAGCTACTAGAATGAATCATTCATGATTGTCGACGGCTATTGCCCGCAGGATTTCTTCTCTGAATGTATCTTAATCGCGTACTTGCATGATTGAATTTAAACATGTCTTTCTGATAAAACAAACATGTGACTAAGTAAAAAGTTTTTTAGTGACTATACAAAATGTTTTTGATTTCTTTTTTTCACTATTTTGAACGTACTATGTAGTTCGAAACGTCTCTATTAATATTTTTGCATTTACCGAATCTCTTCTCTGTATCGCGAAATGCGGTCGGCATGGCTTAGAATTATTAACTCGTTTATTTAATTTTTTTTAAAAACTTGATTACATCATCGACATCACAAATTGAGCAAGTTAATTTTAAACGCGACTGCGGCCCTTAAAAAATCGTAATCCGTCCACTTTGTAACGAATTATTGCTGGAGAAATATATAAAAATATGATTCCGCCATCCTCCCATTTTCCCACTAACGATCTAATTGTAAATACGTTTAGGCCTGTTTATATTCCTGTTAGCACGTACGCGCACTACCTGGAGTTCTATAAGCCACAGATCCAAGGAAGAAAACTTGCTATTTAATTGATAAACGTTGTCATAATAAACACTATGATATATTTTATTAGTACAAACTATATCTATATGTATGTACATATACGTAAAAACCATCATCATAGGTTTTACGCTGGTGTGTATTGTATTGGATTACTTTTTCGTTTTTAATACTTTCCCTAGACAATAAATAAAGCAGCCTAAAGCATATACCACTCCATCTCATAAACTACACCATTGAACACATAATAATATCGATCGATATTGCTGCGCTGTTGTTGCATGAAAGATTGACAAAGTAACAACTACATTTTTAGATGTAACTAGGTAGGACAAGGGTTGCATTTTTTTCTTATTATGTACAGTTTTTAAATTTAACCATTTCATATGTGTGAATATAAATAAGAATAGAAAATAACAATTATTTTTATTTCGAGTTCTTTTTAGACAATCAAAATTACTAGCCAACAAAAAAGGGCGATATGAGGCATACACTTCATTTGGACGTGAAAAAATAGGCGAAGGGCGCGAAAAAAACATTCGGGTAACAACTTCACTTTTTCCTCCTTTGATAAATATATACATATTGGCACAAACATGAAGCTCTGATGCCACAATATATACATAAGCCTATAGTGATTTTTTACCGACTTCAAAAAAAGAGGAGGTTCTCGATATAAACGAACGAAGGGTATTCTACAATGTCCTAGCGACAGAGCAGGCTACGGACCTCGGCGGGTTATTCTCAATTCATAATTTGTATGTCCCATATAAATTTTAGCGAGATTTGACGAGTCGTTTTTGAGTTCTCTCTAATTATGCGTATTTTTGTTGTAAACGGTATATCGCAAGGCTTTCTCAGAAATTTCATTCTGATTGCACTTTGTATTGCAAACAGGTGCTTAAAACTAAGTAGGTTTTATATGAAGTTGGTTAATACATTTTATGAAAAATTGAAATTATTTATGGCCAAGATTGAATGGCTATGAAATATCTATTTATTCAGTAAAACTATGTTGAGAGTTCTAATACAGTTGAAATACAGGTCATAAATATTTAGATGAAATGTTTATTCCAGCCATTATTGGATAATTCATTCTAAAGGCCTCTGTGCCTATTGCATAGTGTGGCAATAGCCCTTAACTCAAAACTTCTCAAATGTTTATTAAAAAAGCATATTTTGAATATTTCTTAAAATACATAAAAATATATTGTAGATCTGTCAGCCCTTATGGGTACACAACAAAACATATATTTAATTTCATGTGTGCAAATCAAAAAATCTAGGATTAGATTAATGTTAGATCTACTTCATTGAGAACAACCTATGTTGAGAAATTCTTCGATGGATAACTGTAGTGATAGCTAAATAATTGCATAAGTTAATAAAACATTGTCTGTGCCTTTTAGAAACGGGCAACAAGTGTAAGCCATGGATCAATGTAGAATCTTTCGTTTCAAAGAAAAGAAAATTAAAAAATTAACTTTACACAGCACACACAGACTTAGCTGCAATGATACAAGATATGTTAACATTACAATAAAATTATAAACACTATTTAAAAAAAAAATAGTTTTAAACAAATGTTTTCTCACCATATTGATTATAAATAGTCTTTGACGATATGGATCATAGGTTCAATTCCCTTAAAATCTCTTTTTAGCAATATACAAGCAGACTTGTAGCCTTTATGCACCTTTGCAGATCAAAACAATCTAAAATATATTTCTGAAATATAGTAATAAAATTTCAAATCACAGAAATCTCTCAGTACTATTTGCTTATTTTACACATTAAAATTTAGATTCCATTTCAGTTTTGATTGAATATAATGTAAAATAGGATTCATACTATATTAATGAAAGTTAAATAATGTATCATGACCCACCCCAATCTAAAAATTATAAAAGCATCATTAAAGACCGAGAGAGATTTAAAATAGCATTTGCAACTAATTACTACTTACCTATTGTGTTAGCTGCATATCACCTTATTAATAAGGTAATGCAAATAGCTTTAAATATCCAATAATAATCCAAATAATACTTTGACAATAACAAAGGTCAAAATCAAATAAACCCTTGACCTGCATTAATATAAATGCTAAATTTGTCAATGAAGTAAATTCTATTGTGTTCCCTGAATATGACATTGACTGTACTTCTACAATTTAAAAAAAAACGTTCACCAGTACATTGCTTTTCAATTTCTACAACAACCAATCATAATGTTGATGACAGTTTAAAATTGCTGTCTATGCACATGTTATCAATTTGATAGCGACAGTAATTGAGCATGGAGATGACCTCAAGATCACTGAGACACACATAAATAATTCATTAATGTATCCACGAACACAAAAATAATTAAATAAATATGTCTCCATTAAAAATGTTCTGGCCACATGCCAAGGAACACAATACCTATCTTACAAATTTAAACTGTAAAATCCTGAATAAATATATATTCCTGATTTTCTCATTCATGTAATAAAAATATAATCGTGTTATTTATATTTCAAGAAGCCTCACACTGATGTGCCTTGTTTAATTCTTACACTACTAAACAACTTTAACCATGTTAACCATATTTTTTAAACCATATTAAACAATTTACAGTTGGCCCACTGCTTTGTTGAAATATATGAATGCAATATTATTTGCCATAATACATACACACAATACACAAGAATAATTTGAGGTACCATTTTCTGGTACTTGATTTCTATTATTGCATGGATTTAGCTTTTCATACTACTAATCACTTAATTAACTTAATCTTAACTTTCTTTAAAATAATGAATGAACAAAATATTTTCTATGGACTTGTTTATTCATATGATTCATAAAACATCACTTTTTAAGTTATTTAACTGTAACAAATGTTACAATTTTTTTTTATATCTTCTTAGAGAAGACTTCACTTTTTCTGGTATGATAGTTTATTTTTGCTATTTGTCCTATTGGCTAGCTGGAAACTTAGAATAAACATGCAATAGCGTAATGAAATCTAGGGCTTATCTTATACAGCATTAGATTAATAAAGTAATGAAATATTATGGGAATATTTGCATACATTTAAATCTAAAATTTTTAATTTGAATCAGATTTACATCACTGACTGATATACAAACATGTAACAAAATACATTCATTTAGTGAAATAGAATTGATTGAAAGCAATTTGTGAAGTATGCAATTCATAGTTTGCTTGTTACAGAGTTGGATCATGTCTAAAGCTTGAGTATTTTAATGTAATTTATTTTAAAATTAGAATAATCAATACCTCTATTAACATTTGAAAGACATAGCTGTATTAGTAGAAAGGTAAAGTTAAAGAAATTGTAGTTATAGTCTTCTATAAAATATTATTTATTTCCTGCTCTAACCAACCTAGATTTCAAATCTTTAATCACTTAAAAACCTATTTTTATCACTAACCAGTTTATTACAATGACTATGCATATATTACAATGACTAACTACAATGTATGATTTTCTCTTGTCTAATTTTGAAGCATTGTATTAGACAAAACATTAGAATAGATAAAAACTTTAACCGAGTCTTTTTACTTTTGATGCATAATCTTTATTTAAATTGGTATAAACAAAAAATTATCTACTTACATTATGTATGCTAATTGAAACATGCTCAAGATGTGAATTTATGGGTACCGTTTCTTTTTTCTTTTTTTCATGTTGACAGAAGGATTAATTGGCGTTAGTTCATCTCAACTTACTCAGTGTTATATACAAAGTACCACGAAAGTTTTGATGATTAGAACATAAGTTTGTTTTTTATTTTGTAATACTTCTAAAAGAACTTTTTCATAGGAGCAGGTTGACGGAATTCTACAAATGTCTTTGGACTGTACTTACTAATTTCGGCGACCGCTAGCACCTGATAATCCGAGCGAGCAGGATAGAGTCAGGCAAATCCTGGAGCTGGCAACGCGACCAGCTCGCCACTCCAGACATCCGACACAACACAAGAAATAAAACACACACAACTCCGCCGTATGCTTTCACGCACGGAGTGCACTGCAACTAGACACAGCTAGGCACAACTATTAGACAAACAAAATATCAAAAAAACCTCAGCACTGTACGAACATTTGAAAACAGCGACACCGTCTCGGAGCTCCCTACGGAGCGCTAACCCATATTCGGGACCGTACTACTGCGTAATGAACGAAATTATTACCAACTTACGGCGCCGCGCGCGACCGCCGTCCGCCGCGAGAAAATATAAGTAAAACGTTTTTCGAAAGCGTCTAGACACTCGCACGCGCTGGACCTTTCGAAAAAGTACAAAATACAGTCGCGCGCCAAATAGGAAAATCGATGGGGCTGCCGTTCGGCAGTCGGTTCACAGCTGGAATAATAATTAATCGTGATATGCAATAAAAACGACATTATTTCTAGTGATGGTGGTGGCGGAGCTGTCAGAATTTTCTATGACGAAACGCGCCCGATTCGAGCGGGCCGCTGCGCCTCGCACCGATCATAGATAAACGGACCGATTTAACTCGGACGGTTAGCGAGGGCGCGCGAGCAAAAAGCGACCGTATCGTCGCCACAGCCACACGACTTTCGTATTAGGCGCACGCTCGCGAAAAATGCGAAAAGGCCAAAGCAAACGATCGCAGAACGGCACCGCGTCACCTCAAACGCTGGTCGGAATTGGAAAATTCCGAGTGACGGACGACGAGCGTGTACAGAAGCGCGACGCCCGCGTACGGAAACGCGACACACTGTTTTCGAAACATTTGGTCCCGGTCGACGACGTCATTTTTGGCGTATTTTGAGTTGGATCGCGAACGGGAAAACTCGAAAGCGCTCGGCCGCTAGAGCGGGACGGACGCCGCCGGCGCGCGGGCGAAACTGATCCTTAAGGCAAACCGCGCGGCGTACACCGACGGCTCAAAATCAACTGGCTCGCGTCTCAGCGAACGGACTAGTACTATTTTGAAGTTTTTTTCTCTACGATATCTACAGCTACGCTAGCGACTGTTTTTCTATGTAAATCCGCGGCGGTGTGCGTGACTTCCCGTACGCGTAGTTCGTCGTGCGGACAGTGTGCGCTTGTGGGCGTTTTTGTATTACATAAAAATCGTACAGCCGCCGTCTCAGCACTTCGGCTTACGGAATCGATAATCTAAAAATTCATTTTTTACATGCATGTGAGCATCGCATCGGTACGTAACGCTCGGGTCCGTGAAATAACATTGGGATGAAATCCTGTAGAAGTTAAAAACGGTCGGTCGCGATCGACGTCTAGTAGTTGGAACGGAGCGGCCTTAGCGTGCAATTGAGTGTGTCTATTAGAATGTTCGAGAGTTATTAAATTTTATGCCTTACTATTCATTTCTGGCCGGGTTCGAACGATTGTATTATAAAACGTTGACCGCATTACACGTGGAGGCGTGTAATGCGCTCGTATTACCTATTTGAAATAAGAATCGGTACGAGTCGATGTTTTGTAAATCGACTGACTCGCTTAAATAAATAGAATGAATAACTCGTAATACAGTCGTATGGCGAATTTCTCACTGGACTGTGTTAATGGTTATTGGCATTGTGCGCGTTATGTTATTAACGATGCTAGAAGCAAGTGGAAAGTTTATGCCGTTCGGTATTTGACTTTGTAGATTGTGTTTTAAAAATGGCCGCCTTATCATTCCAAAAGCATACATACACACATGTACGCGATGTTGTTTGTTAAAATTGTAATAACGTTATTTGTTGTTAACACGTTAGAGGCAGTCGTGTGTAGTTTTATCTTATCAATGTTATTTCAAAATACTATAGGCCGAACGGGGTTGACATTGATATTTTCTATATATTCCAGTGTATAATTGTGAATGCTATTAATTAGCTGGAAAACAAGAAAACCGTCGATTTTTTTTTAATTTATTCATGTTGTGGTTTTGGTTTAAGCAGATTCATTCATTAGACGTAATACTCTCATAATTAGAATTTTACTGCTCATTAGCATCGTACTTACTACAAACGTGTAATTGTATGGTAATTATAGCGAATTTTTATTTTTGGAAACAATAAATTATTATTTTATGTTTCTTTGCTCATTTGTCGTCACCGATTATATGTTCACAACTCAAAGTTTGATAACTATATATGTGAAAAAAGTTAAGTAATTGTCAAAATTCTCGCTTCATTTGAAACTTTTTTTTCCTAATCGACACGATAATAAACATATTTTTTTTTATGTAGTAGACTGACAAACGAGCAAGCGGTTCACCTGATGGTAAGCAATTACCGCCGCCCATGGACATTTGCAACATTGCTAAACTTGCAAATGCGTTGCCATCTTTAAGGGGGTAAATTTTAAGAGAGGCAGGGAGAATGATCGAGGGGGTAAGGGAGGACGAGGAGCGGGAACAAGAGTGAGAGAAGGAATAAGGG
>DWHO01003651.1:0-11795 GCA_018247575.1 Eurytides lysithous rurik | reverse complement strand
GCGCGCCCCTTGCTCTCACGGTTTTGGAGAAATCAAGTGTTGCTATTTGCAAAAATTTTTGGCCCACCCTGTAGTATTAAAATGCACAACAGCGTTATTAAGTTTAAATCAGTTTTTTTCTATCACATATATAGAGAAAATATTTTATAACAGATTTATTTATAACAGAAATGGATGAGCTTATGTCAGATTTGGCTAAATTTTTTGCACCTGTACCTACTAGTACCTCTATCTGGTGCTTGTGGTAGCTCGGGACCCAATCAGTCTAGTGCAATTGACATCAACTGGCATCTATTTTCACTCCCCATCAGCTGAATCGCTTATCTCAGACGCCGATTTCCTTAATATAATTTTCTTCTAAATGGGCGTTATAAATACCTCAACTGGCACATCCACTGAAAGTCATTGACGTTTCTGACATTCTCTTCGAGCAGCGTAAAGGTGACGTCCCGTGCATGTACTTCAATCACGATAAGAGCGCAAAGTACCTCGCGCTGGAAAAAGGTCAGGTCGCCTTTCACCAAGGCGCGCAGGCTATCCAACTAGAAATAGCACAATTTAATACTCAACACTCAATTATTTACTGGATTCCATATATTTCACATTATTTATTAGGGACCTTATGACTTATGAGGACTGACGTTGATGCTTTTAGCATATGTAGCTGTCTTTTTATTAAGGAAGTACATTATTGTTGTGGTATAGCACCATGTGGAATAGTGGCAGAAACGATCGTCATTAAAATATTCATTAAGGGAATAATATCATAGCATTTTTCGGATACTACTTGTTTTTAATCTGGTTTAAGAAAGTTTTTGGATTTTGTTCACCCCTTAATTTGTTTGGCAACTTATTATATATTTTGATGCATGCAAATACGACCGGAAACTGTAAATTTTTAATTTTGAGACTAGGTGTTCCAAATTATAGTTATAATTTGACCTAGTTGCAAAACGCCGTAAATTATCAGAAAGATTTTAAAGAAAATATATCTGTACGGATATTTTCGCACAAACTTTGAAAGCAGCAGCGAACATTTGGAGCGATAGCATTATTTTATTGTGAATTATAAGCCATAGATAACGATTTAATAGTAGAAAAACAAATAATGAAAATGCGTAAGCCATCACTATGTTCTATAGTCCATTCATAGCGGCAGGAAAGAACTAAAATCCTGTTAAAAATTTTCATCAAAGTTAGATAATGATATTCCATTATTCCTCTTTAGATTTCCTAAGGGGTTTCTGATTCTGTTTTTACTCATAATAATAAAATATCTGTAACTAATTCTTTGATTGAGATTGAGATTGCTTGGGGCGCAATTTGATGTGATCACGCGTTCTCCCGGATATCGTTGTAGTTGTAAATAAGATAATTATTTATATTACTTCAGCTACTACTAGCATTGACAACTTAACTACTAGCACCCCTGCTAAGACCATCGACAATGACAGCACCATCACTACAGATACCGGTACTACTACCTATCTACTGCCACGACTACACCATTATAATTTTACAAGTCTAAAGATGGCAAGTAGAACTACACACGATATGTGTGAAGTTTTACTTGCCATCTTTAGACTCCTTATAATTGATGAAGAACCACTGCCCAATGGCGATACCATATTTTTTTAACAGCATTGCCGACCTTAGATATTAGATCGGTTCATAAATACTTCAAGTACACATTGATCACACGAAACCAGAAATTTTAATTACTCACATTTCGCAACATCTCTTCAACGTAGTCATCCATGCGGTACTCAATGATTGCCCGCTCAACCCCGGCCGTCCACGCCAATTGGGAACCAGCGATCACCACCTGCCCTGGCCAACGCAGCACCCACTGATCCCGCGCCATCTCGCGCAACTCTTGGAGCCCGTCTACCAACGTCAGCCGAACTAAAAGTCATCACCGCATTCTACATCAGGTGATGTTTTCAATTTCATCGCCCTCGTAAGATTTATCTAGCTTGCTATAGTTTCTTTTAGTTAGTAAAAATTTTGACTTCTTGAATTATAAAAGGGTTCTATTTTTTTTTGAAAAATATAATCAATTAACATAACGAAGTGTATCGTACAGCAAACAGGGGCAAGTTTAAGTTTATGGGTTTAATTATTTATTAAAATAAAAATATTTACAGTCCGTTTTGAACAATCACCGTGCGTCACAGTGATCAATGCACCCTATTAAAACTTAATAGTATATTACTATTTTATTAAGTGAACTAAATCAAAACGAATCTGAATCTTTGATTAACTAATCGAACTATAACTGCATTAAAATGTAAGTGTCAAACGCGTAAGCACCGCGTTGTTCAAGGCGCATATTAATTACCTTTAAGTCGCAAACTCTTTGCCTGCATACAAATCGACTCGATATGATACTTTGAACGTGAGAGCGCAAGTACAACAGATTTTCAGTATTACCTGCAATATCTTTTATCCCTAACTAAACATTATTAAAACATTTAATAAAGATAAGCATTACATCTTTAGGTCCAGTCTCATTATTTTTATAAGTAATCTCAAGTCGTTCAACAGGTCGTAAGCCATACGCTTATCTTTTGTTATTCATATCGACGCTGGAGACCAAGAACGCAGTAACCAGCAAAACCAAAATTTTTCACCAGACATACACCAATCGACTTGGTTTAATTAACTGATTTCAAAAATGTAATTTAAAAAAATACTCCATGTGACACGTATTTACTTTCCAGCGTCGATGTGTTACTTGAATTTAACGATTTTTTACAAAATACAAATCGTACAATAATGTTCGTGCCTCCATTTTTTGCAACTTGGTAAAGCTTCATCAGGATACTTGTGGAAATGCTAAGTTTCCACCAATTGTATAGACTCTACATCTGGAGAATCACGCATGTAGTTATAATTATTATGTAATAAATCCTACGCTTAACAGTCCTTTAGTACATTAAACGGGACATTATCCATGCCAATAAAAGGATATTAAGAAAAACGCCTTACTAGTATGCCTCATGGTGTCTTCCAATAACAGTAACCACTGCTCAACGTTAGCCGTGGGATAGAATTTATACTTCAATTCTACAATCTCTCCTTCACTCGAATGCATTTCTGTTATCTTCATGTCCGCTTCAAACGTCACCTTCATTATATGATAAGTATGTTGTGGTGTCAATTATAATAATAATAATAATAGCATAGGACATCTCACACATTGCCATCTGATCCCAAACTAGGCAGAGCCTCTACTATGGTTTTTTTTTGTATGGATTAGGCTGCCAAACAAGCAAGCGGGCTCACTTGATGGTAAGTGATCACCTCCGCCCATTTGAAACATTATAGATGCGTCGCTAGCCTTTGAGGAATGGAAATTTTTAAAGATGGGGCAGAAGGACAGAAGGAGCGAAAGAAGAAGGGGATGGAGGGAGAGGGAGGGAGGGGAGTAGGAGAGGGAGGAAGGGAAGGGAGTGGGATGGGCCACCGGCCACCTCACTTACCGGACGAAACGCGGAAGCCGAAATACTTCCACTATACGCCGATTTTCTGGAGGATTATTATTTTATTAATTATTTTAAAACCTCCGAGTGTCTTCTTTTCAAAGCATTTTAAAGCATCTTAAAACCAGCATTTATTCCAAAATAATTGCCGATTAGTTTTAGAAATTCGCCGTGGGACAACCTATTATGAATATATATGTGTTTGCTATTTTTTTTTTACGATAATGCAAGTTTTGATTGTAAATAACTGTAAACTATGAATTTTTTGCTTCTTTTTATATATTAATTTATGAATATGAAAAAGAAGAAAATAAGCACGTGATTCACCTGTTAATTAGCGATATAATAAGTTTGCAGTTGTAACTGTCATATTCTATTTTCTATTTAACCCCTTGCCTTACGATTAAATCTCGAATAATACGCGTGCAGACAATTCAATTTAGTGCAATTCTATGAGTGGAATTATCATAAAATAAAACTTAAATATTTTTGTTTTATTTAATATATTTCTATTAAAGTAAAAACTATTTCATTTGTAATACAACAGGTTTATTAAGTAATGATAATAATAAATTAAAATTGTTAAATAAAAACTTTAAGTAATAATGAAATTAAGGTGAAACAAACAAAATTCTCACTTTCGTATAATAAATATTCAATTGTTTTAGACATTTTTAGGATTATTTTATACGAATTGGAGTTAATAAAATGTTAAAACTTCTTTTCAACTACGAACCATTGCGCGTAAATATTTCAATTAGAGAAACTACCGGTTTATTAAAAAAAAAAACTTAAAACGGTTATCTATATTAAAGTCAATTTAGAATAGAATATAAAAAAGACCATGTGCAACAATAATAATATTTTTATTTTTTCAAGTTTAAGAAAATTCGTATGAAAAATACTTCGGGCGACGCCCGCCAAATTCGAATTAAGTACAGTAAATCTTTATTAAAACCCTATTGATCATCTATGAAAATAACTAAAACAACGCGTTTGAGATTGTGAACAGGCAGTCTACATCCAGCAGCGGTTGATGGACGCTATAAAAAGACCTGGGAAGAAATTCCAGCAGAAAACATAGCTCTTTCGATAAAAGGCATGCACTGCGTAGCTAAGAGAGGAAGCCATACTCAATACTAAAACGACTACAAGGCCCCAGTAGTATTTTTTCAAACTTGCTTCATCATCATCAGCAGAACCTTTTTCCTTAGGTAATATTTTTCATCAAAATTTAATTCATTCTGTTTTAATGTAAATTGTCTTCTTTTTTTTAATAATTAAATTAAATTTAATAACGATTAAAACATTGTTTTTTACCATTACATGCTCCGAACATTGCATTAATTATGTTACTTTCACAGTAATCTTCATGGTACACCAAAGTAACAAGTAGCCCCTATTTTGTTTTG
Organism: Eurytides lysithous rurik; assembly: GCA_018247575.1. Lineage (NCBI taxonomy): Eukaryota > Metazoa > Arthropoda > Insecta > Lepidoptera > Papilionidae > Eurytides > Eurytides lysithous. Next base: position 6,898 of record DWHO01003651.1, on the reverse strand, counting down.
AGTAAGACCTATGTAACGCCGTGCTCAGATAGCCATCCGCAATTTTCTGTGAACCTAATTTAAATTGTAATGTTGTAATTAAATTGTATAGTTACTATGTTCTACTAGCCTAACAAAATATTTTGAACGGCCTTACTGAGACTTACCCCTTAATATTCCTACCTTATTTACCTGGAAATAATTTCGAGTGCGAAGAATTGAGCAACCGTAGAGGCATGGAAATTTCGTATTTTGATATATATATATATGTACATCTGAAGCTGTCAGCATCGGGTATCGGGGTGAAGCAAGATGAATTGTAAGTACAGATAACTCTACTATAACATGGTAGATTGGTTCCTATAAAATACCATGTTGTGTGAAACCGTGTAGTTCATCCCTTTTACAAAAAAATCTGTAATTGAACTTTGCTTGATGTTTCTTACTAAGTCATTATAAGTTTCTCAGTATGGAGCAAAAAAGGTTTTGCAGTTCTCTTTTGAACTTTCGGCTACTTTCAGTGGACTACTTAAGCTTAGGGCTTCTTGTATATTTTTTTAATGTTAAATTATTTACTACACAATCTTCATCTATGCTAGTGGCTTAAAAATCGATTTGATTTACAGCTTTTTGTGCCAAATCCAAATCCGCTAAGTCAACTTCTTCTTCCACTAATAAATCTTGAACGTCAAGAATTTGGCTATTATCCACAAAACCTCGCCCCCGATTGATTTAACAGATTACAAGACTAAACAGGGTTACGGCGGGGTTTATACCCGCCACGCAACAGATATAGCAAACTATAATTTTATCTCTTAGGACACGTAGATGAAATTATTACAAACAGTGTCCTATATAGCTTAACATTGATAATAGAATTTTAATGAATGAAACTCTACAGCTGCACATTGTTTACAAAAACATTTAAAATATTAATCTCCTATATTGAGAACATTTCATATTAATAAAATTATTTATAAATACAAAGATATTTTAATTAAATTACTCACTTAAATAGATACTTGACAGTTATTGCCGATAGATGGCTGAGCCCATATTCATTCAAGGTATCAAACCTTTTGAAGTTTGCTATTAATATAACAAAAATAAATAAACAAAAAACTAAATATTTAATTGAGAACACAAAAACAAACTTTTTTAATACACATAGCCCATTCTTTTCTTATTATATTTTAATTTTCTTTTATTATTTACGTTTTACAAAATAAAATATAAAGGTTTATAAAATAAATACAAAGGTTTTTGGAATTTTCATATTTGTGTGAGAGTGAAACCGTGTTATTGGATGCCTAGTTTTAGGAGATTTCCCGCAATTTACGAATTGTGTTATGGCAAAACCTTGTTACTAATGCCAGTAGGAGAGCACCTTTATACGTTTTCATGTACAGTTATCATTCACACATCAGGAACGTCCTTTTTAGTCTTACTTCAAGTAACATAAAAGCCTTCGTGTCCTAGTGGTATAGGATCGCGCTTTACGAATTGCGTTGCTGTGTCTTAGTTGGGTTAGGGCATTACGGGCTGATTACTCGATTGCCTGAAAGGTGTGATGATCCATGTTCTCACGGTTGTAAAAAGCCAGTGCTTGTGACACAATCCAGCAGTGGCTTGTTTGAATTTGTTTTAATGTGACAACCTCTGCGCCTATTAATAGTAATAATAATAATTATTATTATTATTAATCTTTCTCTCTCTCTGTTTCTCTCTCTCTGTTTCTCTCTCTCTTCGGTTGTAGTGGGTTTCCGTCACAGCCCGCTTTGAAAGTAAAGGAAAATTGAATGCATCTCTATGTACGCAAATACTTGTGCGTTATAATATATTCTTGTAGGTTGACCACCGTGTCGAGAGAACATTGTTATTATCCAAGATTGTTGAGTAAGAGAATACAGCAGCGAAATCAAGGTTGAAGCGCGGAACGACCCTGTATGGCCGTGATGATCTACCAAGAAGCTTTGCACCATCATTTCATTGTTACATCATTATGCAAATGATGTGAGAGGGTTGAACGGGTTAATATAGAAATTTAAAAATGTTGTCATTTGTGTGGAATATCCAGCAATACTCTAGTTTACACCCTATCAGGATCAGGATATGAAAAATTCTGCTGATCACAATATATATTACTCTCTTTTACAAACACTATATATTAAAGTCCTATACATGTCGATCGGAAAATTAGTTATTCTGTTTATTTCTCTCTGTAGTAGATAATGTGACAATGACATTGACGGATAGTCGACAAATTGTTTTAGTATATTTCAAATTTTAAACTATTGGCTATAAGACATACGATAAATTAAGATTGTCTGGCTATTAAATCTTTACACCAGTTTATCGGGCCTTAAAAAAATAAATTGCTTAATTGAAACAATAGATGAAACTAGATACCTATGTTACTTAGTAATATTCTCATACAAAGATGTTAAATAGAAACTCTTTCATTTTGTCAAAGTTGAAAAAAGGGCGATGTTCTTGTAGATGTTTTTCATCGCAAATAAGTGTAGGAGAAGTTGAAGTGCCTTTTACTAATGGGTAAGTATTTGAGGTTATATGATGGTCATATTTTATATCATTATTTTACATGGGAATATTGTTTAAAAAAATATATAAAAGTTGATCCTTAAACAGAATCTACGAAACATTACTAATAAAATATACATTATTTAATCGTTTTAGAATATCATTAAAGTTGTCAACGGGACGATATGCTAGATTTGCTGATGGAGCATGTGTTGCAACTTTAGGCAATACCAGTGTATTATCTACTGTGGTTTCCAAATCAAAACAAAGCAGTGGGTCCTTTTTGCCACTTACAGTTGACTATAGACAGAAAGCAGCTGCTGCTGGCCGTATACCAACCAATTTTCTCCGCAGAGAATTAGGTAATGAAAAAGTCAGTTTGACAATAATACTTACTGATGGTTTTAAAAATAATATATATTTTAATACTTAATATTATTATATTATAAGTAGATTTTGAATTTTGAAGACTGTTGTACAATCCTAAATTTACATTATTACAACTTTCATGAGATGGTCCAATTGTTTAGATATTTTTAAATAATAGAGTTATTGATAAATCTTAGACACATAATGTTAGACTTTCACAAACTCAGGATTTTTTTTTTCATTTGTTGCCTAAACAGTAGTGCTACTAAGTGTTATAATTAACAAAAAAAGTTTTAAGCTCAGGAATAGGTTTTGGCATGTCTTAATTATTTCAGATATATTGTACTATTTACAGTGACTGTTTCCTATGTCCCTGTGTTGATAAATCTATAGGTTAGTAAAATAAAATTTAAATGCTTTATTGGTTATACTTTAACATGTCTAGTATCCATATTGTTTTCATTCAATGTCAATAAAACAATTGATGAAATTCCTGAAAAAACCTTAATACATATAGTAATTTTTTTTAAGTAGGAGCAAACAAGCAAACTAATCAGAAGTATGACCAGCGACAATAAAATGAATAGAAAATGTTGTATTTAATAGAACTGAATTTTTTTAAGAAACACAAAGAGCTTTTAAATGAATAATGTAATGAAGTTATAAAGTATCTTGCTTATGTTATATTTCCAGGGCCATCGGAGCGCGAAATCTTGACTTCTCGTCTTGTAGACCGTTCTGTCCGACCTTTATTCCCACAGGACTATAGTTATGAAACACAATTGGCCTGTAATACTCTTGCTGTGGATGGAATGTACCCACCAGAAACTGTGGCTATAAATGCCGCGAGCGCTGCACTAGCACTATCTGACGTGCCATGGAACGGACCCATCGGTGCTGTAAGGTAATATGATATTTTGGAATTATTTTTACCCTGTAAGATAAGAGTCATGAAATGTATTATAAAATAACATAATGGTAAACACAATGTATCCATGGTGGTACTATCATACAAGCCCAAATGCCCGGCTTGCCCTAAGGAGTAAAATTTATAAATCTATAAAGTATAAATAAATGTTAAAGATAGAGTAAACATTGTGTTCATCATTATGTTGGTACAGCCTCCTTTACTGGGCGAAACTTGACGTAACTGACTGAGGATTTCTTTTTACACGAAGTGATCTATGTATGCAAAAAGTTTTACCTGACTCAAATCCTCTTTCAGTTTTGACAGTGAAGTTTTAATGTATGTCATACATACCCCACAATTCACCTTAAGTGAATAGTGGTACCAATTGAAGATTAGATCAGACCATAAATTGATTAATTTGTAGGGTAGTTGTATAAATAAAGAATTCTCATGTTTATATGTTTTGTTAAAGCAAGTTCATTTCTACAAAGAAACATAATCATCAACTTTCAGGTTAGGGCAGATAGATAATGAAGTTATTGTCAACCCAACCCGCCGCGACCTAGAAAAGTCTAGCTTAAATTTAGTTGTTGCTGCAACAACCAGCAACCTGGTTGTCATGTTGGAAGGTTTCGCTGATGATATTTTGCAGCAAGATTTACTGAAAGCTATCAAATTAGGTATGAATGTAAGTCAAACATTTTATTTTGTAGTTAAATTATATGTGATGAGTATTCTAACAAATTAGCTTATATTTCTGAATAAGCATCTAGGAATAATAAGCTTTATAGTATATATGTTGATAGCAAGTGAGCTATTCTTAGCTTTCTTTTGAAGAGTTCTTTATTATTTTTCCCTTTATTAATATTTGTTTACTAATTCTTATCATTGATTTTTAACTCATCAAAAGAGTTTATTTTTTTTCATAGTGGTTTTTTTACTATTTGTATTTTATTTTAATGTGCTTGTTGCCTTTATTGCTGCAATTATTCTGCAAAAGGTTAATATTCTGTGCTGTTCTATAATACTTGTTTCTTCAACTTTCAGGTACAAAAGAAGCACAGCATATTGTAAGGGCTATAGAAAAATTGCAGAAGACATATGGCAAAAGAAAACGTGAATATGAGAAGTCCCCAGAACTGGATCAGAATGTAGTTGATTCAATAAAAACACTCTCAACAATGAAAATCAGGGAGATTTTAAGGTGAAAATAATTTTCATTTTGTATCATTCATGGCATTTTTGCAGTTATAAATTTAATGGGACTTCTATTTCATGAACACAACAGCGATTCGACCCACGACAAAATGTCGAGGGATGTGGCGATATCGGAGCTAAGGCAGACGGTTTTGAACCAATTGCGCGACAGCGAAGTAGACATTGGTCAGCTGCAGAATACCTTCAACGTCCACCTGAGGCAGACCTTCAGGGACATGATCTTCGAGACGGACACGAGGTGCGACGGCCGGGGCCTGGACGAGCTCAGGAAGATTAATTGTGAGGTACTGTTCCAATTACATTCAGAAGAAGCCATATCCCACAGAAGAAAGTAAAAGAGAAATGCTTATACATTTGCATCTGCCCTGGGCTAACGAAACCTTCATTTTTCGTAGAACCTTGGTGAATCTTCTGATGGGTAAATAATGCATGGAATTTAATTAATTGAATTGTGTCTGGGAAAGCTATTGTTGTGTTGAGGCAAATTGTAACGGTATTTTAAAAGAGCAACTGTTCAGTTTCTCGCCAGCTCTTCTCAGCAGAACTCCGCTCCGAGCCGATGGAAACTTCCTTACAAACATGATGTAAAAATTACGATTCTATTTTTAGAATTTTATACTTAGATTTGATTTAAAAAAAGTTGTCGCAAGCCATATAAGTGTTATAGGATAAATTTCTTTTAAAATTTCTCTTCAAATTATATGTAGTAGTTATTTCTCGGGTAAGTTTCGTACTTTGTCTTGTGCAGAGTCCTGGGAAACTACCACACCATTGCCACACGAAATTTAGTCATGAATCCAATGATTCGTGAATTGAAAGACGAGATCCAAAGTATTTTGTCTTCATAACTCACGAAGCTTCGGTATGGCATAGAATTGTTTAATGGAAACAGGTGGTAGAATGAGCAACACTTGCTAGAGATCCATGTCTGTGTCGCTCTGCTTTACGTTCGCCATACAGAGCTGATCTACCTCTTTGTCCAGTTAATGTTTCTAAAAACATTACCTTTCAAATCCGTTCTATGGTCAAGAGATCTAGAGCGCTAGATGGCGTTGACAAGCAGCTGAACTTCACGCGTTAAAGACAAATAAAACCGGCCTCTGTGCCATTCGAAGAATGAACGGGAGATCGGCCCATGATGCCCCAACCCGATTAAGAAACAACAAGACAGAGTAATGAGTGATCTGGCTTCAGGTGTCGCTGTACCAGCCGCTGCACGGCAGCGCGTTGTTCCAGCGTGGGCAGACGCAGGTGCTGTGCACCGTGGCCTTCGACTCGCCCGACAGCGCGCTGCGCCTCGACCCGCTCTCCGCCCTCACCAGGTGCCTCTCTTCACGCGCCCCTTCTTCGGCCCCATTGACATCTGTTGCATACTTACTATGTTGTAGTCTAATATTTGCTCTTCGCCTGTTTTATACGAGACCGCGGTGTTTCTCCGCAACTGCTGGCCTATGTATATAGCAGAACTATTATGACAGGCGTTGGTATGGTCGGTACAACTTAGAGTCGACTCCTGAACATAGCCCCTTATTTTTTTTTCAAGGAACAAATTTTGTGGAGAAAAGTGTATATAAGTTGTTTCACATTTTCCATTTATACTACCTATATACTATAATGCTTCAAATGGTACAAAAGTAGAGAAAAGTTCTCGTAGAGGTAACTTTGAATGTAAACTTATTTTAGGATCTAATTGACAGAGTGTAAAATAATCAATTTGCGGTCGTTTCATTAAGTCTCCCACTCTCTGATCACATTTATCGATGGTGACGTTCCAGCGGGGCGCGGGAGAAGAGCTTCTTCCTGCACTACGAGTTCCCCGCGTACGCGACTGGCGAGACGGGGTCGCGCTCGGGGCCCGCGCGGCGCGAGGCGGGCCACGGC
>DWHO01003650.1:0-11795 GCA_018247575.1 Eurytides lysithous rurik | reverse complement strand
ATGTCCATGGGCGGCGGTAATCGCTTACTATCAGGTGAACCGCTTGCTCGTTTGTCAGCCTACTACATAAAAAAAAACGTAAAAGCCCTTGTAACTGTAAATACATATAAAATATTTTATGGAGCGTTAGTTTTACTCTTTTTATATAGAAAACGACTGCAGTATGATTACTATGAATATCATCAGTATACAAGTTAAACACACTGATGACGCGATCCATTGAAATCGTAAGGAGTGCAACTGCTGGTGAAGTCACTAAAACAACTAAACAAAAAGTACAAACAACGAATTCGGATAGCTTTATAGTTCTGTTACCGATCGTCAATTACCATATTTCAGTAAAAAAAACACTTTTTACCGTTCGACACAAACTGACAGTCGGGCCACTGTCATGTATATAAGCAGCGTGAGATCTCGCCACATGATCGCTAACGGTGAGTGCGTTGCGATGATATTAGCGAAGCCTTGTAACCCAGTTTAGTGGTACCGTTACCGGGCATCGAACCTAATACACCCTGAGAGCTTGTGGGACATTTATGGTGCGTGGCTGTTTGCGGCGTACGGCTTTATTTAGAACGCAATGTAACATTATGCGTCGATTACATAGCGGGTTGTTCTCTCGAGAGGATTGCTTAAGGCGCGATCATGTTATGGGTTCAAAGATCTTTAATGTTTCACTCAAAGAAAATCAAATCAAAATCAATCAAATAAGGATTTACAAGCAATGTTTTGAATCGTCTTCTTAGTGGAAAGGCAAACATCTGATTTTTACTGAACACTAAATAAAACATTCACCTACTTTACTGAATAAACAAATATCACACATGAAAAGAAAAGAAAAATTAGATCTTGTTTCACCTTCAAAATAAATAAAATACTTTAATTTTAAATGACTGATGGTAATATTTAATCGTGGTTTTTATTTTATTTTGTTTCATTGGAAGAATATCAACCCTACTTGTGCATTAGATATTCTCACGGAGGAAGTTGACATTTGGGAGAGTTTTAAGATTTTTGTAAAATTTTAAATAATGATAACATATGAATAACTATATTATAAACTATATATATATATAAGAATTATTAAATTCACTAACTAACTTCATTGTTAATGTTTATACTATTATGTCAACTACGTAACTTTTAAAGACATAAATATCATAGTAAAAAAAAACGTATATTTAAATGAATAAAGAGACATCGTTTTGTAAAGAATAAAATAACGAATAGTGCCGTAAGTGCTGGCAATTTTGGAACCTCCTGTATATTGCATGTTACTGTTATGTTTGTGTACGGATTAATTCAATTATCATAATCGTCTAACTGTTAACCTACTGACCGAAATACGGGGAAAGAGGCGACGCCACTTTGTGCTCATTATGAATGCGCCGATCGCTGTCAGCTGATGTAACGGGACGAAATTTACGCTCATATCCTGTTCAGCCCACACGCGGATAATCAACGGATTAAACAAAAGTTTAAAGTTTGCGATCTGCAAAATAGGAATATCTCTTTGACATTTTTCAGAGAGAATTATATATAATAAACATGATATTCTTATTAATATTATAAATCAGAAAATTTGTTTTCTATGATCTTCTTTTAATTAATGATTCATTTAGGAATCACAGATTGTTTTAGTTCTGAAAATTTTAACAGTATTTAAAATCCACGAGCCACGAGTAGAACCCAATATGCTAAATAATAAAAGAGATTCTCCCTATAGGAGAGATATGAGTGGAATTTCAATAGGGTTCTTACGACACTGTTAAGGGAAGTGTATTACAAAATGCATTACTTTTGTAGATTTCATCTGCGTTTCAATGTTTTCAATCGATGCCACGCAATTTTAACGTGATGCTTTAGTTAACAGTTTACATGTATGTAACACATTGGATCAGAAAATCAATAAATTGATATCAAATCGCCATCCCTACCTTTCATTATATTTTAGTACCAACACTTTACGGAGTCCATGGTCATTGGACTTGAAGTATTCGAAACCTCGGGAATTTAAAGTCAAATAAAAGGCTATAAACTCCATAAATTAAATCCATTTCAACTGTGTTTAGTATTTGCGTAAATATAAGCAATCACTATGTCAAACATCATATAGATTAGAAGTAAAGCAGAACCCTAAAATAAGTATAGGTGGGTTAAAGGAAAAACTGAGGATTTTGTTATCAGGTAGCCAGTTTATATAGTGTGTATGTGAATGTATAGTTGTGTAATTATATGTATGTTTTTGTTATTTTATTATTAGTATTTATTTAGGTAGTTAATATAGTTTTAAAAAAGAGCGCATCTCGCCATCAAAGGTCAAAGTTTGGCGAGTATTTATGTATTGTGTTTAACTGTCAACTTTGGAAATTAATGAATTAAAAAAAAAGTATAATAAGTTACCAAATTTTCAAAAAACAAACACATAAACATCACAAAAACCGTCTTCGGACATTCCTCAAAATCAAAGCCACCACAAAAGCTCAACAAGGCATGTATTAGCCGTAATTAGCTCCGCTGTAAAGAAATATACCTCCAAGTAAGTGTAAGATCCGCGAACGTTTCCAGCAAACCCGATAATGTAACTTTTACAACGGCCCTAAAGTATGACTGAATAAGAAAGAAACCAATCATTTAAAAAACATAACTTCCTTAACTGACAAGGAAACCTTTTTCCCCTCACTCAAGAGGTTTTCTCTTTATTTTAATCTCACACTTTTTCGATATGAGATAAAAATTATCATCGAATATTTTTACATAGTGTTTATATTTATATTGTGTACTTTCATATTATTTCTAAGATTCTAGACTTTTATATGCTTATAAAATATCATATCAACTTCTATAAAATATTTCTAAACCTTTTTTTTTCTGAAAATATTACATGGTACTGCAAAAATCAGGGTTGAAACTATTTTAGATTTTATTCTATATGCTGCTATATTTTAGATTTTATTATATATATGTTGTTCTTTCGGGAAGTCGGAACTCAAGATACATGATAAATTTCCCCCAAGTCTGTTGTTTGACAGTTCAATTATTTAATTAGATTGTCGAAATGTTCGATTAGACGTCAATCTAACGTGTACAGTTGTTCTTACGAGTACAGTCTGTTATATAATTGTGAGTGGGGTACTTATTTCATGCATCATAGTTTAATCGCTTCTTGCTGGGTGTGGATCTTTGTTGCGATGCTGCGCCCAGACCCCCGTTATCTTGCCATCCGAGTTCCGAGAGGGCCCATATCAGGATGCGAGGTGTAACTGTTACTAACTCGTTAAATAACCCCAGTATCTGGGTCAACCGTTATTGATAGTACACCTTAATTTATGGTCTAGCCCGCGGAGCGCGGTCGTTTTAAGTGACTCACTGGCGTACCGTATCTAGCGCCATTAGCACATTATGTTCCGACTCGGCTTACCTTTTAGATCATCGTCGTACTTGTGTACGGAAGCTTGCAGTGTACAAATGTATATGAGAAATCTTTATAATAATGCACGTAATATATCTTTATTAAGAATCCGTGTTGTGACGAGTCATGTCCCCTGTGGAAGTTTTATTATAGAAATGCTCCGTAAATATCCTCTTTTGTGAGAGAAATTCGACAAACGAGATCAGAATGTTTGAATTTAACTTACGTCAATAGCAATTGTTTTTCATCGTCAACAAGTTGCGTTGCCAAACACCAACAGGATGTACGTTTTCCGCACAAAAGTTAGAAAATATAACGTAAGAATTCTAATTATGACGTCCTGTGAGGCCGAGTTACTTACCCGGATGTTGTTGTGCTGCATAGTATCCAATTTATGAATGTCCTCTATCTTTTGACGTGTCCTGATAACGTCTCTTTTGTTCGTTTTATTAAACAATTGTTTTCTGGCGATAGATAGATACGGTATTGGAGCCACGCAGAAGCTCCCGCTGCTACGGACCTCACAGAAAATAGGCGTAAAGTAGTAATGTTTGTGCTTCTGCGTTTCGTCCGGTTAGTGAGGTGCGCGGTGGCCCTCCCTTATCCTTCCTTTTGTAGCCTCCCCTTCCTTTTTCTGCCTCCCCTTCCCCTTTCCTGTCTTTCCCTTCCGCATTTATAACCATTAATTAATTCCCACCTTAAAGGCCGGCAGCTAAAACCTGCAACAAAACCTTCGACGTTGCAAATATCCATGGACACCGGTTACTGCTTTTCATCAAGTGGGCCGCTTGCTCGCCTAGTCCATTGAAAAATAGATAACTTTCTAATTATAAACTTCATCCCATCTTAATAAATCACATCTTCATAAAATGTGCAATAGTCGTGATATTAATTCTCAACTCCCGGTAGAAAGACCGAGTGTTCATTTACTAAACCCGACTATGTAATTTACCCAAGTAATTTTTTTTTTATAATAAAATTAAAATATTTTCCTTCAAAAAAAACTAATTTGTAAGTTTAGTAATTTTCTAACCCGCAACACATAAAACAAATACAATAAACAACATATACTTGCAGAATTAAAATTCAGGAAGAATTTAGGTTACAGTTTTGTTTATATTTCGTAGAAGACAATGTATGACATAAATCCAGGCATTCATTTCGAAACACAATAACTGTTCAGAGACCATCGCCGAATGCTAATCCAAAAAATTTTGGACTAGTAAGTCAACTCTTGTTAAGATCAAATAAAATGTTTTAAACCAATGGAAACCGCGATTCGCGTTTCGTTCATTATTACGAGAAAAGCTCTTAGACTTTTATGGACGCCTGGTAGTCGGATCACGGACGTAGTACGATTTTTTTTATATTGCAACAAATTAAAATGAATTTTATTTATAACTTCTAGCGTTGTATGGACGCCTGGTATAAAGATCCGTTGTTTAATCCGTAGGATTACTTTGATTGGTAGACAAATTCGATATTTTTATGTAACGTAGAGATCAAGTGAAAATGTAGAAGATTTAATTTAAGGCTGCATTCAGAAATGTTAACCATTGTTTATGTTAGCCATTAAAGCTCTTGGTCTATTTTATGGATTTTGTTAAGTTTAGTAAAGTTGGCTTCAATGTGTTTGATACTAGTTAAATGCGAAATAATGTATCTGAGAGTGGCCGTTGAGCTCATAATTTAGTAGATGGGTAAGTAAGTAAGCATTAGCTCTTTAAGTATTTGAAAATTGTTTTAAACGTATGAAATTTTAATAATCAATAGAGTACTTGTCGCCATTATCTTGTGAATCAACTTCAAGCACTTCAAACGGATAATTATTTTATAATGAACGGTGTGTAATTTGTTGACATTAAGGAACTAGATCTACATAAGCATTATAAATTAGAAAGATAAATAATAAATGTGTTAGGTAATATAGTAACGTTAAAGTACGCATGTTTCTATCTTCGCCGACTATTATACGAGCAAGCGTAGAAACAATACAAAATATTGGCCTATTTCTTATTTATTATCAGTTTATTGTCTTCAAATATAACGTTATTGTTACTGATATAACTTTTTTTTTAAAAAATGCTCATCTCATCGGTAATGTAAGGAATAGGAAAGGCCTACAGTTCCTTCTATGTGTAACGCAATTTTTAATTGGACACCAATAAAAGTTAAAAACAATTTTGGATGAATTGAAATACTTAACAGCTTTTTTAGTTACATTTACTTTACTCATCCAGTCCTAAGTATACAAACATAGGGACCATCTATGGTTATAATACCAAAGTAGTCATAAAATCCATAGTATTACAATATAATTACTTTTTGATCAACGAGATCAACCAGTATCTTGATAAAGTCTTTTTCATTTGTTCAAACGTATGTTTTCCGCGTTCCGTAAATAGGAAATGTATATGGCATATAACGGACAGCCAGCCGTGCAAGCCACTCGCTATTGCAGACAGAGTTGTTTCTGGGACAACCGTTACAGTATCAATGCCAGTAACAACCTTTGGACTCCATGTTTAATGTCCACACCAGTACAGCGGTATCACGGGATAGTCTTCATTAAGTACGATAAATCAACGCAGTGACGGCCGCTCGAAGCTTTGACCAGATATTTATCAAACATAAGAATTTACACTGACGGATCTTGTCATTTGACAGTTAATTAGAACTACTCAAGGGAACTTCGATTTTTTTTTTTACTTCATGTTGTAAAAGCAAATCTGCGCTCACGAATGTTAAGTAAAAAGCGACTGACGTTAGAATCAAAAAATCGAAATGGAAAAATCCGTAAACTATTATGACTGCACACATTTAACGATCTGAAACAAAAATATTTTCAAAAAAATTGCCAGCTATATTTCGAATTATATCGAATGCTGTAGTCGACATATGTAGTTTACCAATTGCAGAAGTGTTAGAGTCGTGCCAGGCGTAAAGGCTGCGTGGTACTATAATTAAATTTAACCCAATATGTTATGTTGATTAATCTTGTCATGGACATTGTGGAAAACTTGACATTTATTTTACCGACAAGCTCTCAATTCACACATTCTTGTCACTTAGAGATTTGAGATGTTATATCCCTATTCCCAGAAATTAGTAATAACTTAACTAGTTTATTTGTATTAGACCATGATCTTCGGATATACATCAGGATATTCCACCGTCAAATATGTAATGTTGAAGATAATATTTGATTAATTTAAGTCAGTTCTCATTTTAGATATCTATAAATATAAAATTATAATTATTATACTTATTATTACTACTGTTGCTATAAACTCTTAAACTTAATTGATTAAGCATATTAATTCCATATAACCAAACCAATAAAGGTAACTGTAACATTACCATAAAGAGACTGTTCAATTTAAGTAACACATGACTGTACACGAAAATATTCTGTAACTGGGTCGATGATGTCTCTCACCAACATCCGCATTTATGTGATTGCTTTTTTGTGACTAAGTGTAAACATATAACATTCTTTCTTAAAGGATATATATTTGGAACTCGCGCCCTTCTTGAATCTAATATTTTGGCCTGTAATACATAGTGGCACGTAGGCATTAATAGATAACGCAGTGTCAAATTTCTGTCCTTAGCACCTATATTTTTTTTTCATTCTGAAAACCTTTTCTTGGTTGATCGTAAAACTAAGAATAATGTTACACACAAAAATCACTTAACTGGTCTAATAATCTGAACAGCAAAGCTGCAAGGCAAACATACCTCCCACAATCAAGATACTTTAATAAACAATAAATAAAAACAACACAGCGTGTTTGCATATCTACAAACTAGTCTGATGAATTGTGAATCAATTTTAGGTACCAGGAGAACAGAGCTCGCAAACAACGTAAATAACTTCTAAGAATTTGCATTCAAAGTGCGTCACCGTAGGCACCGGCCCGATGTAGATACGATGGTATTGACAATAAACTTTGCGAGGTCACATCCCCGCGACCGGAATGTGGGTCAACCGTTTGTCAGTACCGCCTGTCAGACAGCTCACACAATAACAAACGCTATAACTCTAACAATTGAGACCATATTCGAACGTAGCGACAATCTAAAATTTAAATACATATTATACCTTGTTAAATGTTGCGGAGATAATTTTACAGAACAAGACACGGCACGAGACGGCACAGAATGATAACGTATTTCCCATGTTTCAAGCGTCCATTTTGAAACGTCAAATGTTAAAATGAGATAGCGCTACTAAATACTTTAACAGTTATATAAGATTATTAAATGAAACTATTGATGATAATTATATGATAAAAAATAAAGCACATTAGTCGCGTAAATATAAGATATTACTAAGTTATATAAAATTAAAAAGAGAGCTTTGGAAATAATTTGGCTTTTTTAAGTCTATTGAAATAAGAGAACAAAAATTTGTATGTTTTATTTATTCTCATATATGTACGAGTAGTTCTCAGAGGGAGAACTCAAAAATAACTGTTCAAATCTCACTTAAATTTATATGGGACCACACCACAACCACCAACTTTCAAATATAATAAGAATCATTAAAATCGGTTCACCCGGTAAAAAGTTATGAGGTTAAGACATATAAACAAAATACATTCCAATTAAGAATTTCCTCCTTTTTTGAAGTCGGTTAAAAAACACCAGAGACCCTGGAACGAATAGTTATACTCGTTTGCGAGTGTTCTTATATCGACGCGCAGTTGTTTTCTTAACTTATTAAGTGTATACATGTTAGTAGCGTTTAAGATATTATATCATATAGTTATAATATAATCAACTGTGATGAACAATTTTTGTAAACAATGCTATATCGCCTCATCCAATTCGTGGAACTAGCATTTCCACGGATTCGGCGATCCGATGAAGCTTTATAAAGCCGCATAGCCCATGCGGCTAAAAGCATCAACGTCAGTCCAGATAAGATAAGATATATCGCCTCATTAATGGTTTGTGACTGTAGAACTATAACTGTCCGATCTGATGTTATAGTCTTAGAATAGAATTACGAACAAATACATTATTTGATGTGATTTACTCGTTAACCTATCGTTTAAAAAAATCTTAAGTACGTTAAGTCTACCAATCCGCAGTGGGGTCACGTGGCGGTTTGTGGCCTTATTCCCGCTGTATAGGCCTGTAGGAGGCCTATGCCCAGCTGTGGAACATATATAGGCTGTAGCTTTACTTTTCACTTTACTCGTTTTGTTAATAAAGATAGATTTCACACACTATATACTTATTAGATATAGATAATTTTAGATATAAATGATGCCCCAAGGCCATCTAACCCTAATCAATTTACTTTCCAATATAGGTTAGTTCATATACGACAAAGGCGTATTCAACTCATTTTTTTATTAAACAAATAAAAAAAAACTTTGCAAACAATAGCTATACTATAGTACTAATTTACAATACTAATATACGATAACTTAGTAAGTAACAGCCCTCTTTACATAGGGTAATACGCGGTATTTACATAAATTATTATGCATGTAAATATTTAATATAATAACTAACGGAATTAATGAAAAGGTAAAAAAAGGACAACTTTCATAATATTTTTTTAAAAACGCTGCCCTCATTGTAAAAATAGAAATATCTTGTGTTACAAAGACTTTTTACGTATATAAATTTCATACGGAACAATCATCTGTACTTCGTACAAATATATGTCCCGGGTGGAAATCAAAGCCACGACCTGCGACGCCGAAGCCTTAGCAACTGCGCCAAATGGGTTTAATCATATTAACTCACAGATTCTATTTGTAGCACTGATTTTAGATACACTTTGCAATAATATCTATGATTCTTAGAACCGACTCGAAGCCGATGTAGGTCGTAGACGGCCTCCAATTTGTAGTTCTTTGAACTTGTCACGGCATAGTTAAGAAATGAGGTAAGTCTGAATACAGTTAGGAAAAACATTTTGCTTTGTCTGCGCAATAGACACTATTAGTCTCTCGCATAGCCGACATACACATTGCGTAAACATTTTGTTCCGGGTGGGAATCGTACTCACGACCTTCGGGTTTGCAGTCATGAGCAGTAACCGCTCCACCAACGGGCCAGGCAATGTATTATTTATTCAGTGATAACATTCAGAAATAATAAGCAATAGAATATATTAAGCAATTTATCAATTGCACCATATATAATATAATAATTTTAGTAAATATATCACAAAGTCTGTAGCTGAAGTTTACACTTTTTTTTTCCTAATTTTGAGTAAGAATTCGGTACATAAAAATTTGCAACTCTTTGTTAAAAAGATCTTTTTCTTTTTGTTCTCGTAGTATAGACGTTCTTATTACACGTTCTCAAAATTATTAAGGTCATACCCGCGTTTGACATGAGAGAGTGTTTTTGCCAATATTGTGTGTATTACTAATTGTTACGGATTATTCTTATAGCATGTTTTTCTTAGTTAATCTAGCCCTAACTGTACTAATGTAAATACTTCCCATTCCTATAGGCAGCCACAAAAACCTTATATTTTTGCAAATGGTTTAAAATTATATATAAATATTTTTATATATTATATTAAAAAATATATAAAAAAATTATTTTTATATATCGTTAATATATAAAAATATATTATTTTAAATGACAATCGATTTGATTGACTCTGGTAACGGAACGTCTAACATTTCTGTTCTCCCAGTGACTATGACGTCTTTGAAACTTCGTGAATTTATATTTAGAATCTAACGCGATAAAGTTCGCGAAATGGTCTTAATTATAAAGCATAAGGAGAAGGGCTCGATCACAACGAACATAGAAACAAACACAATTTGCAACACGGAGTTGCTTATTTCGATAATCAAAAAGAAACAACTAACCGTAAAACATAGTTTCTGATAGATGAATGGGGTAACTCGTCGCGAATCTACTACCACCACTTAAATCGGCTTACTAGTAGTGAGTACAGTGGCATCTTTGGGATAGTCCTCCCACAAAAATGTAACTCCCGTAAAATAAATTTGTTATGTAACAATTAACAATACGGTGGTAGAGCCACGCAGCTGTTCCCGCTGCTGAATGTGCCGGCTCGAACCGGATAAGTACCACGACCTCACAGAAAATCGGCGTAAAGTGGAAATGCTTTTGCTTCCGCGTTTCGTCCGGTAAGTGAGGTGGCCAGTGGCCCATCCCCCTCTCTTTCATTCCTCCCTCACTTACCCCCCTTCCTATCTCTTTCTCCATCCCCAAGTGGTCCCCCCTCGTTTGCCAGCCTAAAATATAAAAAGAAACGAATACCTATTTATAATTTGTTTAATGTTACGTTTAAACTTTTGATAAGAGAAAGCGGCTAGTAGACTTATTTGCTTACTCCTCTTTGTACGTAACCTTTGCTAGCTATTCTGCCGTCAAATAACTCTTTTGCGTATAGCAAGCATTACAGTGCTCTTTGCAGCATTGCACAGAGTAATTACTGGTTTTAGAGATAGGCCATCTTAGATCGCAGAGCTGAGAAATTCTAATCTCGTACATTTCAAAATACTGCGTGGTATCGTGACTTCGTGTATCACTAACCATCAAGCGGATGGTCATTCATTTTGTTTTTATTCGTCCATTGTGTCCTAAAAAAAATATTCTTCGCAAGTAAGAAAATTATTATATATATATTACTTTTATTCCTTTTCATAACATGAACTACTAAATACATCTGATACGATTGTAGCGCATCTACGCCGTAGCATTGTGAGTCATTTCCGCTTTCTTAGGCAAATTCATATAAATGACGAAGTGCATTTTGATTACTATTTCAATATATAAGCAGTTAAGGCACCAATAAATGAAACCCAAAACCGATTTGTATGGCACACATTATTTTATAATGAAGCAAATCACGTGTTAAGAGTAAAATATTTTTATTTTACGGAAAACGTCGAAAATATCCAAACGAATATAAGATTCGAGTAACTGATTTAGCAGACGCCATCTTGCTGGTTAAATATCTCAAAACAAGCAAAACGTATTCAAGATTTTATCTTAGAGAAATAGCTAGGCGTCGATAAATTACAGTATTATTGAAATGCGTCCAACCAAGTTAACAAACATATCTATACCATTCCGACTTCTTCAACTTTAATATAGCTTTGTCTTTTTTAACAACATTCGCAACATCATATGTCTTGCAAATGCATTGCCAGCCTTTAAGGTGATATTTTTTTTAGAGGAGGATTGATTGGGAGAAAAGGGAGAGGAGTATGATTCATGGTCTACTAAAAAACTATGTTTATATATATGTTTTTTATTCTTCTTTTAAAAAACGCTGCTCCTATTTTAAGATAGAAATATCTTGTGTTATAAGGGCGTTTTACATACATAAATTTCACGCGGACAAACACCCAGATCCGAAACAAATATC
>DWHO01003649.1:0-11797 GCA_018247575.1 Eurytides lysithous rurik | reverse complement strand
CCATGCAGCTGCCCCCGCTGCTGAATGGGCCGACTCGAGCCGGATAAGTACCACGACCTCACAGAAAATCGGCGTAAAGTTAAGTTTTTTTGCTTCTTAATTTTGTCCGGTGAGTGAGGTGGCCGGTGGCCCATCCTCCTGCCTTTCCTTCCTCCCCCTGTTACTCGCCTCCCTGCTCTTCCCTTCTTCTCACTTCTCCTTAAAGGCTATCAGCGTATTTGCTAGTTCTGTAATACTGCAAATGTCCATGGGCGGCGGTGATCATTACCAACAGGTGAGCCGCTTGCTTGTTTGTCAGCCTTAACCATAAAAAAAGAACGTAAACAAACAATGGACCCGTTAAATTTACAATTCGTTACACGTGTCCATTAAATGTTATCAAAAGAGATGTATTCTAAATAGTCTTACATTGATTCTCCTTCGAAAAGAACCAATTAACATAAAACCCCTGGTATATTATTACAATTAGCTCAATGCCAATGCCCGATTCGAACCTGTTGCCCGAACACTGTTCAAGCCAAAAGGAATGCGGGAACAATAGAGCCGGCCCCACTTCCGGCGCAACCGGCTCTACTTCCGTTGCGAGGCGTCTCGCGATTATTCTCTAGGTCGAAGCGAATGCCGAATTGAGTTTTATTACTTTATTCACTTTGCCAATACTCTACATTAAAGTAAGTCAATACTCATGTGGCATTTATACTTTTTTATTGTTTGTTAAGGTTAATTTTGATTGCACTGCCAATGTGTTCGTGTGATTTTATATAGTATGGGACAAACGAGCAAAAGGTTCAACTATTGATAAATTGTCACCATGCCCATAGACATTCACAGAATCAAAAACTTGCAATGCTTTGCCGGCCTCTAAAGTTGGAGTGCATACTCTACATAACAAGCTTATAGATAAAACTGTGTCAAGGTGTATCGTAAAAATATTGTATGATGTACGATGTGAGGTCTATACATAGTATTTAAAAAATATAATTGATACAGCTAGAGTCCCTTACTTTAATTATTTTCATAGTCTTCTGTCTTACGATATCTTATTAATTCGGTGTAGTGTGGTGATGCTGCTGAGATTAATTTGATGTTTAGTCTTCGAAAAAGAGCTGTGCGGGGTATTTATAATTTGAGAACTCGAGATTCCCTCCGAGATGTTTTTAAAAGAAATGGTATTCTATCGGTTGCCTCACAATATATACTTAGTAATATATAGTTTATTCGGCAAAATTTTAATAATGTTATAAAAATCAGTGACAGACACACAATGAATACTAGAAAAAAATAAATTTGTAACACCTCGTCTCCAAAAAGTTAAAAAATCCTTCACGGTCCTTAGTTTACGCATATTTAATAAAATTCCACTAAATATCTTAGATCTACCACTTGGCCCTTTGAATACCAAAATTAAAAACCTTTTGTTGCTTAACGATTATTACACTATTCAGAAGTTTCTGGTGGATCAAAATGCGTGGAACTTAATTGATTGACTCGTATATGGGAAAGCTATTATATATACATTTTATTAAGGCTTAACATTATTACACTCAACGGGATTTTAAAAGAGCAACTGTTGAGTTTCTCGCCGCCTCTACTGAGCAAAATCGCATTTCGAATCGGTAGTAGCTTTCTTATGAACAAAATGTAAAAATAACAATTCGAAAGTGCCTGTAAAGGCCTGTTTGAATAAATATATTTTGATTTCAATGACTCTACATACATACATTAAGACGCATAATAGGATTCTTTTACAAAGTCCGCGGTAATATCACATAATTGCTCGTTGTTCTAACAAATAACTGATAAACGATGTTGACTGACCGACAGTATGTTCCAATTTAATAGACAATGTTATTCGCAATTACTAAGCATTGATCATTTTACATCTTGACGAGCGTAAGTAGAGCTAAATAGTTTTGTAGCTGAGTAATTTTTAAATAATGTGCGATTGATTTACCATCAGGCATGCGACTTTCACTTTGCATGCCATTATTTTCTAAATCAACGCCAAATACTCTCACTAGGTGATAATTACGTTATCGAAAGTATTACTTTTTAAATATATTATAATAACCCGAATAATATATTTCTCTAAATAGAAACCCGATATATTTCTCCCGTAGCGAAAATAAACCGGTTTGATATATTCCGAACCTCATTGCGAAACTACTTTAAGATAGGTTTACTATATGACTTTTTTACTGCCCGTAAAGGATTTCTTGCAATCTTGATCTTAGATCGAAGAACGTTGTACTTGAGACCATTAAATGACAATTAACGACATTGACGCTGGCATTAACCCCCTGAGTATTGTTCCAGTAATAAAAAACGAAAACGGTTCGAGATTATTCTACGCAGTTGGAGAAACACACTTTTAAAAATTCTCCCCCTACAGCTGGCAATGCATTTGCGTTCTGTTGCAAATGTCAGTGAACGGTGGTGATTGCTTACCAGTGAGCTTGCTCGTTTGTCAGCCTAGTTCATAAAATAAAAAGCGACGTTACGGAGAAAATTATTACATCGAGAATTTTCACATAAATACTTTACTTACTTTTTTTTCATAAACACAACACGAGATATACAAATGAAGATGTTATTATTATTACGTTTACGTTGTCTCTATTAAGTTTCAAACCACAAAAGCTATTCAGAAAGTGAATGATTACTATAAAGCATAAAATCGGATCCCAATTCTGATGAACATATTACTAGTATTAATGGATATCAGATGAATTAGGCTGATAGCCATTAGAGTTTTATATGTATTCAATCTGGATAACTGTAAATCTCCCGACGATTATAAATTTCATTTTAAAATACTAAATAAAGAGTATTGTAACTAAATTTGTCAGCTTGCCATGTTATACGCTGCTATAGTATCAAGTAAGTTAAATGCCCTGACCTACATATAAAATGCCAAACTAAATATTATGTAATTTAACACGCCAAAATAAAAGAAAAATGTGTAACTGCAAATATTGAAGGATGAACTACAACACAAGCAAAATCTAGTCTATTCGTAGTCATGATTTTTTTGTTGTTATGTGTATTGAACACACTTGCCAATCATATCTCCAAGGGAATCGCCATATACGTGATTTATCGCTCTGTGAACTCTTGTATACTTATGCACATAATGTATCTCTCTTCCTCCATGCATTTGCACGATCCGACTGGGTAGTAGTACCCCTGTATCGTGAGTTATTCTACCAAGCCGTAATAATATAATATCATGTGACATCTCACAGATTGCCACCTGATCCCAAGCTAAGCACAGCCTGTACCATGGTAATTCAGACAACTGATATACAAATCGGGTAATCGAACTCACGACCTTTGGCTTTGCAGTCAGGAGCACTAACCATTACACCAACGTGCCACTCCTTTCATGTATCACTGCGATCCGGTTTGAAGGTCAATGCTGCTAGTGTAATCGCTGCTATAGAGATATATAACAACATAAATCTCTTGGTGACGAGCGTATGGGCTAAGTAGTTTCTGTGTAATTATAAGTAGGGTCACTTACCATCAGGCATATGACTAGGTCTTGCCACTTGATCACCTAAAATACATACGACTTCGATCTATGACTAGGTGTCAAAATTTGCGACGTCATTAATAATGGAACGACTGGATCATCTTGCCTCTTGATCATCTAAAAAAAGGCCATAAAAGCCGACGTCACCGACATAACAGGCTGTCGGCACTGGTTTTAAGCAAACCAGTCCAAAGCCAAAAAGCCTTAAATATCCGTTTCAATTTTAATCCCACCTGACATTAATACTGACTTACCTGTCATGCGTTTGTTATTGACTTGTATATTATTGACTTGACATGTATTATTTGTTTTCCTAATGATGGTAGAGCCATGCAGCTGTTCCCACATCACAGAAAATCCGCGTAAATTGGAAGTGCCTGTGCATCCGCGTACCGTCCGGTCAGTAAGTTGAGCGGTAGCCTACTTCCCTCTCTTCTCCAACCATTTCCAACCTCTCCCTCTCCTTTCTTGGCTTTCTCTTATAAAATTCCCACTTTAATCGTCTGCAACGCATTTTCAAAACGTTGCCAATGTCTGTGGGCTGTTGCTTTCCATCAGGTGAGCCGCTTCCTCGATTGCTGACATACTTTATTAAATAATGTTTACTTTCATTAACTACTCTCTAACTTGTTCCTTACCTGACTGTTAGCAGTGAAACTTGTTAACTATAGCTTTCATTTGACACAGTATAACATGGACAGGGTGCGATCCAATTACTTTCGTCAATACCGTCGATGATGCAGTGTCTCATTAAAACTTAATCGAGGAGTCCCGACAGTGCCAATAGAGTGGAAAATTGGTGGCCTTACTACAGTCTCTCGTTTTCTAACCTGAACAGAATATATTTCCAAAATGGTGCCCAAATTAGCAGCACTATCAGCTTGGGAAGGTACCAATAATAGTACTTTTACCAGTTATACTACTACTAGGCAGTAACATGCAATATTTACTGTATTCCAGTTTGTAGGCAACGCTTTCAGTGGAATATCTGGATATAGTCTATCTACTCTATTTTATTGAGCCTTCCTGGGTCTTTTCACCAAATCAACTCAAACTATATATTTTCAGATTTTCAGCCTTTACAATTACTTTTGAGTCATAGTTCTCACTTATTGTTCATGAAGGAGCTTAAATGTTAGTTGTCAAGTTGAAATACTGCTTTGCTCTATGCTTTTTATCAGATATCGCTTCAATCGCTTGTTTCCCCACTTATTTTTATATTAAAAGAATTGTCTTCAAGGGTAATAACATTGACGATCTGTAAAAGAATAGTTCTCTCAAAGTTTTTCTATCACTAAAAAAGCAATTCTCTTCGCTACGTGCCGAGATCCAAATAAGGAGGATTATTCGTTGAGCCTACAAATCTTTCTGACAAAGAGATAGTTGCTATTTGTTCCATATCAATAAAGTACAAGGACGTATATAAACTAATTTCTATCTCTGTTTACTCCTTAGGAGCTCACAATGATAAATAAAGATCTTTTATATTTTCCAGATGACAGTATTGTGTTAAAATGAAAAATTGGCAGTGCGCTATTTTTGTTATCTAGAGATGTACAGGTGCAGTGGCGGAACTACCATACAAACCCAAAAACTCGGCTTGGCCTACTAAGGAGTAACATTTATAAATCTTAATTAGCATATAATTCCTACCACGCTCAAATTTAAAAATAAATTATTCGGGGATTATGGGCTTGTATGGTAGTACCGCCACTGTTACGGTAGTATATCCCGTTGCCAAATAATAACACTATGAATATTGCTATTTGAAAAATATCTTTATCGCAATAGAATAACTTTTGATGCTGTACTCTTAACCTGGCTTATGCTAAAAGTCGTACTACATAGAAGTAACAATACAACATAAAGGTCGCCTTGAAATAACTAAACTATATACTGATTTTCGTTTGTGCTCATATTAGGTTGCGTCCGATCAATTTCGAGTTTCTAGTTCTTAAAGCAGTAGTAGGGGTCTTACCAGTGATTGATTGACAGCAAAGTCTGCAAGCGATCGTGGCTGATGCACTACCAGATAATTGAATGCCGTGCCCCGACTCACCATTCTCTCTAAATTTTTTAAGGCTTGATGCTTTGTACACAGTAAATAAAGCGGTGTATGTATATGTTGATTAATAGGAAACCTTAAAAATGTCTCTGATATCTTCTATAAAGCCTAATCGATCTTTCTATAAAGCCTAAGCTTAGAATACTGAAGAAGCTTGTTCAATATATTATGATCTACAATTTTTACTACTTTGATTGTAATAACCTTACGGATATGTTTCTTATGTTAGTCTTCTTTTTAATTTGAAATAGCTTAAGATGTAGTAATCTTTTAGTAGAAACAGGAACTCTTGAGACAATATAAGTCAGCATATTAAGATGTAGTAGATTGTATGGCAGGGATCGGCTTTAGTTTGCAACCTTTCATAGAACGAAAGTCAATACATGCTAGCATATAAAGTGCCCAAAGCAAAAAGTCAGTACAGAATACGAGTATCACAAAGCGTTATTACTGCCGGTGCTCGTTAACTCGAATATATGTCAAACGGAATCGCCCTCGGACCAAAACTGCCAATTATGGGCTCTGTTTGAGCGAACGTTATATGACGACGTAAATAATGTAGCTCGTACATAATAAATTCGTGCATAACAAATGCGCTAAATGACGCATGTCTCTCGATTCTTAGTCGATAGTTTTTTTTTATTTTAGAAATCGGTGACACGCGTACAATATATCTGGTGTATAGGAGCATCTGTTAGAAGAGATCATCACTGATCATTCCATTTTTTAAGAGCTTAAGTAACTAGACGAGCGAGTTCGTGCGACCTGCTCATGACAGCACAACGCCACAAAGGATCCGCTTAGCAATATTGCACTGCTTAGTTTCTACAGATCAGGTATTATTCAAGTATTTTTTTCCAAACAGGCAGTAGAATCAAATGACGTCAAAAAGTGATTGTAAATCAATCCAATTTTGAATAAAGAATTTTTGACTTTGACATATGCGTTAGCATATTCTAGTAAAATAAAATCTATAATATAATAGAGGCTTCACTAAAAGACAAAGTAATACATTCAGTGAGAAAAACTGAGGATCAAGAAAAAGGAGATAAATAAGATGAGACGAATGAGCCTGAGCCTCCACCGAGTGTTGAAGAAGTTCTGGAAACCGCTAAATGATTAGAAAAATTCCTTTATCACCAAGATGGCTTAATATCGCAAGATATGAAAAAAAGTAAAACATACTACAATATTACTGGTGCAGCAAAAGACGTCAGACGAACAAAGTACAAAATACGCAATAGCATTCAAATAAGATTTTTTAATGTAATTACTAACACTAGACCGAAATAAACTTTTTCTTATTCTAATACTGATTTTTCATCTGTCCATTTAACGACAACTCTCTATAACGCCCTAAAATGCACAGTCCCAAGATATAAGATAATAAGTAAACTAGCCTAAGGTACTGTGCGCCCCAGAACAATAAACCTATATAAACAGTTCAGCAAAAGAAGCGAGTAATAAGGTAAATACTGATTCATCATAATTATTTTACGTATATTATTATGATGAATTAACTTTTATCTTATTATAGATCGGCATGCAATAGTAAAAAAAATGATTTTCAGATAAAATTAACTTTATCATTTATATATGGTCATGGAACTTAGGTATTTGTATTACTTTTATATAAAATTAATTAATGGTCTTGTTCTGAAAAACCATAAACGAAGGAGTCGTTACTATAACTTACGATAGCGATGGGGTAAAACTTGATAGCGACGTCGGACTTGTGAGTGTAGAACCAGCCGACGCACTTGCCGACCGCCGTCCGAAGTATGGGCAGGGCTAACCTGCCGAGCTCTCTCTCGGGCTCCGCTTTCCGCATCCAACATTCCAGCACCTCATCGGCACAGCTCTGCTCGTCACTATTTATTTATTTATTTAAACAGTGTGCACAATTGACGTACATAGGCGGACTTAATGCCAAAGGCATTATCTACCAGCCAACCTTTAGGTGGTGGAGAAATGATGAGGTAGGTGCACTTATGTTGGATGACTGACGAGAAATGAAAAAAAAAAGTAGAATATGATATCTATCGAATGAGATATTTGTTAAAGTCCTCCAAATTGTTTTCAAATACAGGACGAACACTTTTCCAAATGTCGTCGCTATTCAACGAGATATTCGCTAAATCCTCCTCAGACGTCCAATCTATCCTACCTGCTTTACGTTCGGATCTCTAATAAGCTGTATAATTATAATCCTTGTAAAAGAAGACGATTTGGTTGACAGGTACTTGACAAAACCCCATTAAGAAAAATAAGTTAAAGAATAGCATTTCAAATATAGGCCTAATGCTTTTCCAAATACACTTCAAATATATTCCACATTTTTTTGATATGCAAAACTGAAATCTGAATATTAAATAAAAATAGTTGATTGCTTGTTACTGCTTTTTATTTTATTACTACCGTTATTGTTACCGGGTCAAAAAAAATTCTACTTACCCTAGTAGTATGACGGCGAGACGCGAGATCGTGGCAGGGGAGGCGTGCTCCAAGCCGTGGGTCTCGAAGAGAAAGTTGACCCCGGGGGCGAAGTGGACCCTGCCGCCCGACGGCAAGGTTAGTAGTCGGTTGTCGTCCAGGACCGAGTTGAGCGCCTCCACCCACTCGGGTTCAATGTCCCCATCGAATACCACCCACGAGAGCACACCTGTAACAAAATTTGTGGTAGCTACATGTAGCTACTTCTGCTAAAGAAAAACCAACGTTTGTGGTAACTAGAAACATAGTAAAATAAATGGGTCGTACCAGGTCGATCCAAGATATATCAGGGTAACATTGTTTTTTTTTCAAATTATTTTCAATTGCAAAAAAATACTTGACAACATAAATGTTGTGTTAATAAAGGGCAACGAAGAAGAAATCATCGTTTGTACAAAAACAGTATTACATATTGAAATTTATAAACACAACACTTTCTTATCAAATAGTTTGTCAAACACACTGAGGGTTCGGAAACATTGCAGACACAATCGAAATAATTTAGCGTTGACTTCCAGTTCTAAACTACTTTCTAAGTCGTAACTTCCAGGACGTAGCAACGAATATTTAATTCAAAATTGTTTACAACATTTGCACTGAACATGATCACAAAAAACCAAAAATGTCTATAGAAGCTGCTAAAAATTTACACCATACTGTAGAAAAAAATTGTTCCCAACAAAATGTCCCCTCGAGGTGGTCACGACCCTCAACATTGAGGAAACCGACACGAAGAGACTAAATTGCTATAACAAAAAAAAACTCTCTGAACTGTTTCAAATTTGTGAATCGGTGAGAGTTTTTACCCGTTTAAGATTAGGTGAAACGCCGATCCGTGTTACATCTTCTCACATAAAAAGAAAAGTTGTGAGAGATTTAACAAAAACAAAAACAGAAAGGAATCTGGCTCACCAGCCGGCTGGTTGGAGACTTCCAGGGCGACGGTTGATATCACCCCGTCAGTCCATTGGCGGGTGTCGGGCTCGATGTGACCCAGAAGGCAGGTCCTGCTCATCGCCTTGGGATAGATCACGTACTCCACCACGGTCTTCCCTTGATGAGTCAGCGCCTGAGAAGCAAAATCGCGTTCGTGTTTCGATCTTATAAATTTTACTTTAAACATTACGATTTGGTAATCCAACCGTCCGCCAAATGTTTCTAACCTAATACCTTCAGCCGGCAATATAAGAATACACGAAACGGAGTGATTGAAAAAAAAAATAGTTTACGATTCGTTTTATTCCGACGCACTCATTGCATTCGTGTTAGATTTCGACTCAATACTTCGGTGTCTGATCTTTGACAACCGTGGTAGCTAAATGACCGGGCGCCCTTTTTTAATTACTCGAGCAACCTGAGTTCAAACAGTTTATTTTTACCTGTGATCTCTTTGAAACTCAAGATGTGATCCAAACGAGCACAATCCATGGAATGGCACCAGAAACATAAAACATTACTTTCAAAGTTGATGATCTCATAAAGAAGTAACAATTTAACTGTTGTAAAAACAGCCACCACTGTGTATCTAAAATAATAAATTTCATTTCCATTACGAAAATGCTATAAAAAAATAAATATAAAAATGATAAAATATGAGAGAGAAGAATAATTTCCCGTGTTGTATTCCACGAGTACTCTCAGATTTTAAGTATTGATTTGACCATTACTATAGGTGTGGCAAATTATATTATCTAAAAAAGTTATTTTTTAAATAATGTAGAATCAATATATATTATTAGCGATCAGAAGCGGTTTTACTTAAAAAAATTACACGTGGTGATTAACCTAACTTTATATTACTTCACTTAATTAAAACTGTGGCGTACTGGACGCACATAACGTTCAAATAAGAAACATGAACAGTACAGCTCTAAAAAGAACTATTTAACGCCCACGATCGTAAAAGACTGCAAATTATTTTCAATCTTCATCAAGACGCAACGAAGTTCACGACGCCGAACGTAGTAATTGCGTATGTCTAATCCCTGGTGAAGAACGGTTGAACGTTGTGTGCGTCCAGTACGCCACAACTTTAACAACATAGTGCCATACAGCACTTTCTTTACCCTGAAGTGCGTACGTCACCCAGAGCTAGCAATATTGCCCATTATACCGGATCCCATGAACGCTTATGTATTACTGCATGGCTGTAAAATAGCTGACAGTGCTGCGATTCCATCAAAGACAGACTGCAGTCTGTCTATACACACACGTATATATACTATAGTTTATATACGTGTGTGTATAGATTTGTGTTTCCTGTAACTTTATTGACATGAATTTAAATATCTTAAATCATTAGCACTTAAAACTACTTTCCGGATCTACTCCGATGTGATGGAATTTATGTGAGACGGATCGAAATTAATAGTTGAGAAACATAGCAGTTTTGCAATTTACTTTCTTGCTTCGCCGATGATCTTTTCAAAGGCCTTCTCCCAAGCGTACATCTTGATGGCTTCTATGCTCAGGACCACTTCGTTCATGAGTCTGATTCGGTTGTCGGTGCGGATCGTGGTCTTGTGGCGGAGGCCGCTCGAGATCTTTCCCAGGTAGCCTAACGATAAAATATTAATTAATTATGGGTAATTAATGGGGTTAATTTATAGACTGCAAAAGAGCTTAGAATATCTGAAAATTGCACATGCCATAAGTGAAAAGTACATCTGCTGTGTTAGTGCTCATTCAAATTTGTTTTGAAATATAATTAAATTAGTATTTAATTCTAATTATCTCTAATCTAATTATTGATGACCATTTGGTGCAGATGCTAAGCTATTGGCTTCGGCGTCGCAGGTCGTGGGTTCGATTCCTACCCGGGGCAAATATTTGTACGAACAACAGATATTTGTTTCGGATCTGGGTGTAGTCCGCGTAAAATTTATGTATGTAAAACGCCCTTATAACACAAGATATTTCTATCTTACAATAGGGGCAACGTTTTAAAAAAAAAGAAATCAAAAATTCGTACCTTGCAACGGTATGAACAGCAAGAGGTAGGCGACGCCAAAGATGGTCGCGACGCCGATCTGCCTGTACATGAGGAAGACGATGAAGGCGCTCTCAATAGGCGCGCGGAAAAGGTCTACGAAGTACAGTGTGGCCATATCGAATCGTTGGGCGTCGGTAGTGAGGAGGTTCACCACGTAGCCCGCCAGGCCTTCGGAGGCCTGCCCGCCCACTGTCACGTCCAGCCTTAGTAGCTGGAAAGATTTAAATAAGTACACTGTGTCAGCCGCGTTCTATATGCTGCACCGAATGGGACAAGACATTGTCTGGTGGTAATCAATTAGACATCATCATTAGCCCACTTAGAACCGCTCTCCAGATTTATTCCTCTTAAGCCAAGAGACTGAATATGTGAACTTACATTTATCATTAACACAATATT
This sequence comes from Eurytides lysithous rurik, assembly GCA_018247575.1. Lineage (NCBI taxonomy): Eukaryota > Metazoa > Arthropoda > Insecta > Lepidoptera > Papilionidae > Eurytides > Eurytides lysithous. The sequence continues at coordinate 313 of DWHO01003649.1, read as the reverse complement.
AAAAAAATTATAGTAAATAATCAACCAAAAATCGCCATGTTTGTCTATCATTTTTTACGGCGGAAGAGCCACGCAGCTACTCCCGCTGTTGAATGGGCTGGCTCGAACTGGATAACTAGCACGACCTCATAAAAAATCGGCGTTAAGTGAAAATCATTAGACGTCAAAAAGCGATTGTACATAGGCTGCTATTTATGTATCCGGAATATAAAAATGTAACAAACATGTAAAAATGTAAATGGTTTTATTGCTTTTCAAAATATTCTCCGCGATGGTCTATGCACTTTTGCATACGTTGAAACCAATTTTCATA
>DWHO01003648.1:0-11798 GCA_018247575.1 Eurytides lysithous rurik | reverse complement strand
AATCAAATGACGTCAAAAAGTGATTGTAAATCAATCCAATTTTGAATAAAGAATTTTTGACTTTTGACTTTGACTTTGGCAACTGTTTAATAGAGGAATGCTATTCGACTATGCCAAACGTTAATTACAGAACGCTTATTTAATTATATAAAAAAAAAATCTTTTCTTTTTTTTTATGTTGTAGGCTGACAAACGAGCAAGCGGCTCACCTGTTGGTAAGTGATAACCGCCGCCCATGGACATTCGCAACAGAACTTGCAAATGCGTTTCCAGCTTTTAAGGGAATTTCTGAAAGAGGGAGGGAGGAGGAGTGAGAGGGAGGGGTGTGGGGAGGTGGAGAAGGGCGGAAAGGAGATGGTGAGGGAATGGGCCACCGACCACCTCACTAGTCGGACGAAACAAAAACGGAACGGAGGAAGCAAAAACGCTTCCACTTTACGCCGATTTTCTGTGAGGTCGTGGTATTTATCCGGTTTGAGTCGGCCAATTCAGCAGCGGGAACAGCTGAGGTGTACTACCACCGTGAAAATTAATTCGAAAATTATTTTTTTATAATCTAGTAGCGACTGTAAAGTGGCTGTCTGAAAACATGAAACCCAATTACAATAAAAACAAACATGAAGTCCGTGTCTTCACCGTCCACCAAAAAAAAAAATGAAACACTTTTACATTGAATTCTAAAATATAAATTTTTCAATATCGACCAAACAGTTTCAGGCTTCCATACATACATAAACATACATATTCATATAGACAGTTTAAATTAATACGATACAATTAATCCAGATTAATAAATAAAGTGGGTATGGCGGTAACAGTTTCACCTCTTTTTATCCACATATCGAGAACGCGTGAGTTCTGACTACAAATATTTATATAAATCGTACGCAATCTTATCAAATTCTAAAAGTAAAATAAACTTAAGCTAATGTTATTATTTACATGACGCTATTATTTACCGAGAAGCCGTGGTAGCTCAATGTCCAAGCGGTCGCTATTAATTCAACATACTTGAGTAACCCGAGTTCAAACCCCCGTGCCTTCACCAATGAATTTGTGTAATTTATAATTAACAATTTTAAGTGCTGAATTACCATTACCATTTACTGTGTATAACGGTGAAAGAAAGCATCATAAGGAAACCTGCATATATAAGAAACAATAAAAAAAATCTTAAAAATCTGTGAAGTCCACCAATCCGCAGTGAGGCCGCGTGGCGGTCTGTGCCCTCCACTATACCCTCTGTATAGTAGAGCCCTGTGCCCAGGAGTGGGACATGTTAGGGTTACTTTAGTATTTACCGCGTCTTGGCAAACGTAGTATCGCCCAGGTGGAGTGACGACAACTGAAAAACGGCTGAGCGATTGGAAACATAGAGCCGAAGATCCAGCTCAGTGGCGTGCCAAAAGAGAGGCCGCAGTGGATAGGAAAGGGCTGATGATGACGATGATGACGCTGATTACTAAATGATGCATGAGATGGAGGCATGTAGTATAAGTACGTATAAAAATAATTAAAAATATTTCGGAGATCTTTTAAATATATATAGATTGTCAATCTCAAAAAAAGCTTTTTTAGGTGATAAAAGGACGAGACGAGCATCACAAAGAACCCGTTCGACTCTGCGCTGCGCTAAGATCTGCTGCAAGATCTTATATCTCTATGCCCAGTAACAACGTTGGCATTATGTTGGCAGTTTAGCGGTTGAATTGCTGGCACCACTACCACCACATTGGTGCCGAGACCACTTGACCATTGTAAGCTCGATTCTTAACCCTTTCCTTACCGTTCGCCGAAGCTACTGAAACGGGCATATGCGCAGCGAGCGGTAATCTGATGTTCGAATTTTCTCATTTAAGTGTTACATATTTGAAGATTTTACTGGTATTTTAATTAAAAATGGAAGTTAGGATAGTTCTTAGTAATTTATTTGGCTGTGATGAATCTTAAAACAGGCCGCCTAAATGCGGCGCTGGTACACACGGGGCGTCCAGTGGATGAAGGCTAATACCGGTACTGATAACGGTAACGAAAGGGTTAATAGCAACAGAACAAAATAACGAGATGTTCATGTAATGGGCGACGCAGCAACGGCGCGTATGCGTTTTTTAAACGTTTCGAATTCAGCGCGCGACGGGCCTGCTTAGTATATACTAGTGTAATATTACCACCATTATTGGTGGTAGGGGTGATGTAAGTGGTACCCGGACGGACTCTGCAAAAAAGCCCCCTACCACTTTTAAAGCGCTTTATTTTTTGTCTTAAACGACTAACACATTATACACACATATTCGAATTAACACAACGGACTAACGTTTTTCCGTTGTGACTTTCTAGAATGTGCTACCTAGATCTTTAAAATGCTGCATTAAACAAAACTAACAATTTGCATAAAAGAGAACCCCAAGTGCAGTACACTTAAAAATTCATGCAAGACGTTAAGTGTTAATAGGGAACTAATATACAGTAATCCCCCCTATAATGCGGTACTCTTATAACGCATTTTCATATTATACGGATATACTCCTACAATACGTTTTCATATAACCCGGATCCAATCTCTCGTGTTATACTGGAGATTACTGTTTTTATCTTTGTGTACTCCACGGGGCATTAATGTCATGGGTTCAAGTAACTATAATATGACCCTAAAAAGTTTGAAAAGATGTTAAGCACCAAACTATCATGAAAACGAAATTTAACGTAGAAAATATATCAATTCTCAATTAATTCAATGGCAATATGTTGTGATGAAACACAACTGCAACAATTGTACAGCGATGGCAGCCGCTAAAGACTGTTGGTCGTAATTGATTTCAATTGGCTTCAGTAATGAGCGTTGCGGACGAAATGCCGCAGTGTGCATGACACCGGCATTGCTAGCGATAAAAATATTGACACAAGCCGCTGACGCAGCTAGCCAAAGACACAATAAAAGCTACAAACTGCATGCGACGACGTCGACCAGTAACATATTATTAAACAACGAGATACTCTTTAAAGAATTAAAGAAGGTGGCCGAAACATATTTTTTTAAACGGCACCTAAAATCTGTCATTTTAACTTTTTCAACTTATTATAATCGGCACCGCTGAAGCCAATAGGACGAATGAAACAACGATTAATTTATAAAAAGAACAGACCCTTCCTTTGCCGGCGCGGTCGGGCAAAAAGTAGTCAACTTGATTTAATATTAAAATAATGACGTCTTATATGATATATTTCTCGAATCTCAAAGAAAATTCCATAAAATGCGGGAATAAACTAAGGTTTGGTGATGCATACTTCATAGGGCAGTCCGTTTTTATGCTAACGCGTTTACTCAACTGTAAACGTCACATGATTAATAATAGAAATGGCGTAAACCAATTAAATGTAGAGCAAAGATAAACATAATATTGAAAAAAGTGTTACAATGAAAAGGATGCGTCATTAAATTTTCAAGTTATATTATCATTACGTTGCACGGAGTTACGTATGTAGATTATATAATAAAAACCACTTTTCTGATTAATATGTAAAAAAAGACACTCACGTTTTCCTCGAGCATATTTCTCTGATTAGCGCTCCATGATGGATTCGGGGAGTAGACGTCAGTCGTGGCCGATCCAAAATCGCACAATTTTATCGTACCTGAAAATCAAACACTTTACAGTACACTTTTTTCTAATTCTCAGGCATCTGTGTATATCTAGGATAAACAAATACATCGGTACATTTTAAGCAGATCATTTTTAACACCGAAAAGATCAAAATATATATTTAACCCTCGATAAAGCAGATCAGATCATAACCTCGTATTCAGTAAATATAGTAAAATACCTTATAAATACTTTTTTATATAAAATGAAACTTTCCGCCGACGAAAGAATAATGTCGGTTAACACTATTTCTACTAAAGGTGGCAAAAGATACCTTTTGAAATTTTAGCTTTAAATTATTTTCCAAGTTTAATCATTTTTTCTCAATTTATATATTGAGTTTTCATAACATAAACGGTATAATTTTCCTTCAACACATCCTATCCAATAATACAATATATAAAACCGTTGTAGAAATAGTGTTAAGGTTTTTTTTCTGAAAAGATTCGACATACTGATGAGACGTACTTAAAGCCTGGGAAATTTCAGGTTATTTTGAAGTGAAGACGTAGAATAAAACAGCTGCGTTGTATAAAACAGAAGTATAACACATGTTTGCATTTCTCAAGTGATTGTAACGTTTATCATATCAGATGCACCTCAATTAAAATACATTTAAATATTAATTGCCCGCCGGAATACAGTAATTGCCGACATTTAAGTGTATAATATTGAAGAGCGCAAGTATACGAAAAAATATAAGCTTATTGAAATGAACTCCGATATCTAAAGCGCAGGCCAATAATAAAATATGTTCCATTGTAATACTTATTTTATTCTAGGTGCAATTGATTCCGGGCAAAAATACTTTAGAACCTAGTATTTATAAAACATATTGACACTAAATAAACAATTTTATGGCATATTTATTTATCATCAAAAACTTACAAAACTATGCTGGCAAAGCATAACAAAAATAATAAAGTGTTATCTTACCCTCATTTGATATTAAAAAGTTCTCCAACTTAAGATCACGGTGTGCTATTGGAGGGACTTGATTATGCATATGTTGCACAGCTCTACACGTCTGATAGAACACCCTTAAAATAGTTTGCAGCGGGAAGGCTTGCCCTCTATGCTGCAGAGCCTCCATTAGACTACCACCACTACAAAGGTCAGTTAATAACAAATACTCCCCCATACCATGAGAGGTTTTCGACTTATCAATAAAAGAGGCAGCAATGTACTTGATGACATTAGGGTGTCCAGAAAGCTTTTTCAATATACTTATCTCTTGTATAATGTTTTTGTTAGCTTGCTCATCTGCAGCCATTAGCCTTTTCAAGGCGTACTCTGTGCCTGTTGAGACATCTTGAGCAACAAATACAAAGGCAAAACCACCTGCAAAACATTTGTTAATAAGACTCTGAAAACAGCGGTACAATATTTATTTAATTTTTTTAGGGTGAGACATATTTATAAGATTTTAAATTTTATGACCAATTTTTTAATAATTTCATTTTATTATCAACTTTTCAATACACATCTTTTAAAAAAATAAGCATAAGAAATGGATTAATACAATGTGTCTCCTTTTGAATAAGAAATTCAATTACAAATATTATAATTGATATTATGTATATATATATACATACAATGACAATATATTATTAGACTATTTAGTCTTTCTAAGTATTTTATTAGTTTATAAATCATGTAAGTAAAATTGGGGGTGTGTTAAGATTCAAAGTTATATAACTATGTAGAACATTTTTATATAATGCTACAAAGTACTATCTACTAAAAAAAAAGAAAAAAATATTATTTGATATCTATACATTAATAACAAAATTTTAACCATAGTACTGGTGGCATAAGCACATACTTTGACTATTACATACTATATTTTAGAATAGCTGTAACCTGCCTAAATTCTGTATTATATGTTGTATAAACTTAATCTTAAAAATGATCCAAATTTATATATTCTATTGATTTTTTTTTCCAATATATATTCTAATCTAAAAGAAAAATATGTTAAAAAAGATAATAATTGGTATGTTCTTTATATATGATTATTACCTCTTCAAAAATATAATTTTAATACATTAAGTACTATAAAATAATTTTTCACTTAGGTTAATAACTAAATTTCAATAAGATTTGAAGTATTTACCATGTATTATTGTATTAATGAAAATAATGACAGTTGTAAGTATTCAGGTATGATGATAAATTAATATAATTCTCCAAATACTGCATGAAAAGTACAATATCATTAAGAAATATATTATTGACAGAACTATTATATGTTTTTCAAATATAACTTGGTTCAATTTTAACAAACCATTTTGGGATAGTTCATTAATAATATTACCAAGAAATTGATTTTATCAAACCTGGTGGCTCGAATATAAAACAAAATCTGTAATGACATTTTAGACCTTCCGCCCCCCATTCTTATACGTGGAGAAGTGACCCAATCTCTTAAAAGCCGATTTAAGCGTTCGAAACGCAACGAAAGGGACAAATAAATTTACCGTGGACTATCATACAACTTACCTTCAGCTATAACTTTCTTTACCCTTAATTTCATGTTTCCAATTTCTACAAATTGACCAACAAAATCATTATCACTGCCTCCGTTGGCACCTCCAGAACTGAAGTATCCCATGGCTGATTTAAACACACTCATTTTAAGAATCAATTTTACACTTCACGTTTTAAAATAAAATTGAAATAAACTCTAGGCAACGCCTTCCGTATATCAAACCATTTTAAAAGGCAATGTAGAAAACTAGAAGAAACATATGAAAGAAAAAAGAATTGGCAGATCCGCCAACAACCATCAACCATCAATGGCAGTAATTAATAATGTTACCACCTTCCATTGCTTTCATACTTTAATAACATTAATTTATAATGTAATTTACGATTAAAAATATATATAAATATACAATTATATTTCTTTTTATAAACGAAGTATCTACATATATACCTTTTTAATTTGTTTAAATTTTAGTAAAACATGGTATTTCTTACCAAAAATTAAAAGAATTTAATGTACATTATGATAACAATAGACTGTTAGTCCGCCAGCTTTTATAGCTTTTCCAGAAAAGGACTGTTGGTTGATGTCCTGCGAACAAAATATAGTAAACTTGTATTAATTACAGTCCATGGAAACTCAAAATCCGATTTTATGGTGGTAATTAATACTTCGCCCTACTATATAATATGTTTATTCGATCAAATGGTTTATCGAATGGTTGATTGAATATCTAATAATAATATCTATATATAGAGATATGATCTAGGATATAAAATAATAACCGAGGCTTTGGCATTCACTAGCGAACGAGCTACAGCGAATATGTGTAACATGTGGTAATAATTATTAGTAAGCTACCTCAAAGCAGTAGAATGATTGCTGCCACTTTGATGTAGCGCGTCGCCACGCCATTAAGAGGGAGTGATAAGAGTATGTTTAAGTAAATGCTATCTATCGTGTGAAAAGCGAAATCATTGTTGTATATACTCGAGCTTAAGGTTGAGATATATATTAGATATATATAATAGATATCGATATACATTTATTAGACTTAGAAAAGAGGCTCTGAAAGATATGATCCTTGTAAAGTGACGAGCTTTCAAGAATAGATGACTAAAAGTCATCAAATCTTAAACGAAATGGATTGTTCAATAAATATGTCTTATGTTATACGTGATCTTTTAGCCCTGTGAACTGTCTTCGTCCGGGATCCAAGATCGGGTCAAGAAAAATGTTTACTATCTGTTTTTGGTTGATTCAAAGAACCACTTTGAAAAATATATAAAATAGGGTCTTGTTGAAAATCTCGATGATCCTATGCAGGTCGATGTTCCGCTTATACAATTGGCAGTAGAGCAAATAGAATTACATTTACGATGGTAATACATCCACAGGGCATATTAGGTCAATCGCCATCCGTCTATATAAGAATTTAGCCATTTATATAGAATTAAAAATAAGCTACACTTCAGGACATATAACTTTAAGTATTTATGATAAAAAGTAAAGTAAACCAGAAACTTGCGCAGCTCTACTACAAACATTTTGTATTTGGAAGCATGAAAGAGAGCAGAAGAGAGTGTCGTCTGCGAAAATCGCAAGTTCTATTTGTAGGTATTTTGGAATGATGTTCTATATAGAATAAATTCAAAAAGAGTTCTGAGCTGTATACGATTCTTTCTCTGAGGAAGCCACGTACGGACAGGTTTTCCTTCAATCGAAATCATAAAGAGTGGTTCGACAACTATGCGACGTGATTTTGTCTGTCGGACACGTGAACACAAAAACCTTTGCGACATCTTAGAAGAATACACTGGGGCTAAGGGATTTGAGTAAGGCATTTCTATGTTAGGTCCGTCAGGTACAAATACAATAGCACATTCATCAATTGGTACAACAATAAGAAAAAACCGTATATTCGCAAAGATTCTCTAAGAAGTATCCGTGACTTAGAAAGCTAATCAATGTTACGAAGATTTTTGGATTCATTTGGCAGTTCTACGTTCAACTTCACGGTGCAATTTCGTTATAATACGTGTGTTTGATTGATGTGTGCTGAATAGTATGATCGGCCCGTAGTTCTCAGTTAGTCACAATTTTAGTTATAAAGGCGAACATCGTCGTCAACGCCTAGCCATCTTAACAATCATTTCAACCGGCATTGATTTAAGATTTTTTTTTACAAAAACAATTGTTTAAAAGTGGTTACAATTTAATAATACGAAATACTTCTCAGGAATCATTTTCAAAATATGTATATACGATGTGTTTTCACTAAATTTATACGATTATAATTAAAAAAAAATTATAGTAATTTGCATTCTTTTATTATTTTCTATCTTGGATAAAAATATAGATTAAGAATTATTTTTCACATCGAATAAAAACACCGTAGGTAATATTGATATCAAATGTCATTTACAAACACACTTGCAAGTTACTTGTACATACTTAGGCTTTTGCTTTGCACATGCAAGACAGTTGTTTCATTTTTGTTGTTGGTATTCATTGCATTCGTATTGGTTTTATGACATAAAAACTATGAACTGACGGCAAATTGTAATATTCTATAGTAATCAACAGAAGCTTTGATGATATTTTTAAAAACGATATAGATAAATCACAAGCTAATGTTTGTTATTGTCACAAACAATAATGGGCTTTGATATCAAAAGATTTCAAGGTGACGTAGATGAAGAACTCATTTGTCCTATTTGTTCAGGAGTTTTAGAGGATCCATTGCAGGTGTGTTTTTCTTTTGCGGTCCTTTTGTATTTTTAGTATTTGTCGCAATGGTCTATAAAAGTTGATGTTCTTAGGCACCAGCTTGCGAGCACGCATTTTGTCGTGCATGTATTACTGAATGGATAAGTCGGCAGCCTACCTGCCCTGTTGACCGACAAGCAGTCACCGCAAGTCAGTTAAGACCAGTTCCAAGAATACTGCGTAACCTACTATCCAGGTATCATTTCGCAACTATTATGTGATCATCCTTACAACATACACACAAAATCTTATTACGTTACGCGTAGCTCTTTATGATTAAAACAATGTGTGAAAATATTTTTTCCATAATGAATTTAAATTTATAATAATATTTGCTATTGATATAATTAATTTTGCCAAAACTTATTAAAATTCACCATGAATATGTCTATAAAAGTATTTTTTTTATTTCATAATTGAAAATTCTCCCATGAGTTATATTAAATCACCTCATAGAAATAAATATAAATAAAATTCATACAAATGTACCTTATAAATTGATTTTAACCAATAATGGATTCAGAACAATTACCTAGCACAACATTCTATACAACAACACTCTTAAATCTGTTCTAATTTAAGAACAAAGCAAGTAGTTTCGCGACAACAAACTAAACTGAATATTGATTTATACCATGTTGTTTATTGATCTCAGTTTTTTATATAATCTATTTATAAATATGATATTTGTTAAAACACATTTAATTACATGTAACAAAGTACATATAAAATATTGATTAAATAATCCCATGCTTGAATTTCCACTATTAGAGAATTGTTATATTTATGTAAAAAATCTTTCTAACTCCTAGATTGTGTACCAGTTGTGATAATGCACCCCATGGTTGTAATGCTGTTTTAAAACTGGATTCCCTCGCATCACATCTTGTTGAATGTAAGTATATAGTATTTTTGCTTTTGAACCTTTTGTCATTATTGAATTTTATTTTAAGGATAAGTGTTGGCTTTAAAAGGTTATTTCACAAATTTTGTGTAAGGATTTGAAAAAAAGAATTCATATTCCAGGTGAATACAACCCTAAAAGACTAATGCCATGTGAAGCAGGTTGTGGCCTTGTAATACCTAAAGATGAACTAGCTGATCATAATTGCGTCCGAGAACTTCGTACATTAATAGCCACTCAGCAAAGCAAACTAACAGACTATGAACAAGAGCTGACAGAACAGAGACTTATTATAAATGAACACAAAAGAGAGTTAGCACTGTTAAAGGTATTCATATTTTTTGTATAAAATATCAAGTAACTTTTTTAACTAATTGAACAAACAAACTCAAACCACTATTTGGCTCTATGTTGTACTCATCGTTCAAAAAAAGAATGTACTAAAACACTATTAATCTCTAGTAATTCCTTTGTAAGCATTAGTTAAACACGCACACTTACATATACACAATGAATGCCGCCAGCAATGAATACCAGTACATATGGATGCACATTCAGCAAAACGGTTCTACCACTAATTTGGTTGTAATTAACAATACTAAATAAGTGAAAATTAATTGTTTTACAGTGTAAAGGATAATACTGTATCTGCATGTTACTGTATAAACACGTTGTTTATCACAAAGTGAAGTCTTTTATAAACAAATTAATTTGGCTTATGTTATATTGCATAATATTGAATAGGCCATACATAATAAAAACTCCATTTTGAGATAATTATTGTATTCTATTTGTTTATATTTATTGAGGACTTAATATTATAATTGGTTGCAGAGAAAATCAGAAAGTTGTGAAATGATTAAATTAAATTTATTTTATTTAATTAAAAATGGAATAATGAAGAAGAAATTGCAATAGGCCTTTTTTGTGCTAAGTTTCTGTTTAGCTATATAATATTATATAAGGTTTATTAGTTAAATTTAATTGTTTCAAGCAATGTGAAAGCTTATTTGTTGATAGTATGTCCGACCTGATATCTGGGGACATAGTCAAAAATGTAATATATTATTATAGAATTCAAAGAGAAATAGGCGAAGCACTAGCCACTAGTTAATTGAAAAGATAGATATGATCAAACATTGATAGAATAAATCTTTACAGTTTCATGTAATATTCAACTCAATGTTTTGGCAATGCCCGTTGCATTGCTCTGCTACTTCACAAGGAGGACTTGGAGAGGAATTGGAAATTTATATTTATATTTGATAAAAATCAGGTCAAACAATATACCATTTGTTTCAATCAAATATATGTTTTTATATTTAAAATGGTCTGTTACATTGATAAACATTAAGCAGAATCCCTTGCCTTTTTTCTTATATTGTTTGAATGTTCTTATTTTAAAATAATAATTTTAGGCAAAAATATAAAATTTCCCACATTTCATCAATTCTGTGTGACTTTTTTTTTCTTGTGTGCTGTTCTTTGAGCAGGACACTTATTTTCGTACAAAACTGGCAGTGGCAGACAAGCGGTTGAAGCGAAAGTCAATTTAGAAATTGATTTGACAAAATATTTTGTCCTTTACGAGATTACAACTAACATAATTTTATTAAATTTTTAAGGAATTCATGCGAGCAATGCGAGTTTCCAATCCCGCAATGCGCGCTCTTGCCGACCAAATGGAGCGGGAGGAAGTAGTCCGTTGGGCCAATTCCCTCTCTCGAGCGCGCGTCACCCGTTGGGGTGGTATGATTTCGACCCCTGATGACGTCCTGCAGGTGGTAATAGACTTCATTTTAACGATTTTCAAACATGTTTGTTTTTTTTTTAAATGGCATGGATATAGACTTTATTTTTTTATAGATTAGGCTGACAAACAAGCAAGTGGCTCACCTGATGGTAAGCGATCACTGCCGCCCATGGACATTTACAACAGAATTTGTAAATGCGTTTGAGCCTTTGAGGTGTGAGAGGGAGCGATGATGGTAGAGGC
>DWHO01003647.1:0-11800 GCA_018247575.1 Eurytides lysithous rurik | reverse complement strand
CGCGCGCCCCTTGCTCTCACGGTTTTGGAGAAATCAAGTGTTGCTATTTGCAAAAATTTTTGGCCCACCCTATATATCTTTTCGAAAATCTTGCTTATGGATGGTAGAACAGAGATTTATATTTGACAGGCTCAAGTCTATCGCCACTTTTATATTTTATACAAAAGGTTCACTTTGAGGTGCTTCATCAGATCTGAGAATATAATGTTGTGAAATAATGTCGTTTTTATGATAAATGTTGATTACGATCACTAGAAGTTTTATTGCTTCAAAATTAATGTATTAATTTTATTGCTTCAAACTTCATGTTCATTAATATATTTATAGTAGCAAAAGAATATTTTAGGCTTGATGTCCATAAACCTGTATATGCTATAATTGCTCTATGGTAGTCGGTAATCAGTTTATAATCTTATTTCTTAAACTTACCCCTCCTGGCAGTAGTCTTTGGACAGGGAAACTCCCGCTGCCAAAACGCTCTCCTACTTTAGTGTTTGTATTACAAACGAGGACATAAACTTTTTCGTACGATATATGATGACGTTAACGTTAAAAGGAGGAAAGGCTTTTAATTCACAAAAAAAGAACGTAATATGTAGGTACGGCGCAAATTTTGGTTCGATTAGTTTTAATCTTTTTTTTTTTAAATATTGCAATAATTTTTCTCATTTTTTTCTAGTGTAATCAAAATAAGTAAAAATTAAAAAAAATCAGTACTTGTTTTCTAATTAGAGATACATCTAATCCACAGCACTTTTTTTAATTAATAGTGCTTAATTTTTTAAACATTTTATGTATGAGAATATCAATAGTAGTAATAATAGAATATAGAATTAAATAGCCTCCTCCACATATCTATTTTGTACACGATACATATGTTAAAAAGCCATCATATACGCCTGTTTTGTCCATTTAAAATTACAAAAACGAAAGACACTAAGCACGAGAGCAAGCACTACATTGAGCTTAGAAGCTTTATGCCAATTTTCTGAGAGGTTGTAGTAATTACCTGGCTCGAGCCGGCCCATTCGGGAGCAGTGGAAGGTGGTACGTTGCTCTGCCGTTGTCAAAAAGTCAATAGATTGTCTTAAATGTTTAATTCTTGGTTTGTTAATTCGGTTGCCACCTATTTTAACAGTTGTACGATATTAAAATGTTCCAATTCAAGTACTATTTCAGTGGTAATGATATTTTATTTATACATCAGTAAATAAATCGAATCGATTAATTTATTCGCTCTTCACTCTAAAATGAATGACATTCCTCGCTTTCCAGCGGGATTTAAAGCGATGATACTAATGAAGAACAGGAAAATTCGTTTTACTTCAATAACGGAAAAACTTAAAATGTTTACATAGATGAATAATTTCATTAAAAATAAAAAAAAAAATGTTACATGACCATCGGCGATAGCATAACTTTTCTTATATTAGTTGACAAATACTTGGGGAACAGAAAGAAAATCTAAGAAAGTCCAACTTCAACCCAAAGGTTTCAAACTGAGGAGCAACGGAAGGAAAAAATGTTCATGTAGGTCAATACATTGGAGGGACGCCAGAAATATTCACGAAATACAGTGACAACACGAATCTGATGGTTAGTGCCAACATAACAACACTGCCACACAGAATTTATTATGTTATATATCTCTGTCCTGTCAACTATAACAACAGCGATCAGAATGTCGGGAAATTCGACGAACTCAAGCCTTTTAGAGTGCTCGAAAGTAGTTTTAAGATTTTCTATTGTGACCTATGCTTTTATGAACATATAGTATCACACTAGCTGTGTACTAAGTGCTTGATAAATTTGTAATATCACTTTATGATTTATATGCAGTTAATAATACCTATTATTAAGATGTTGTTATTCTTAAGCTAGAATTGTTATTGTGAAGTACATTAACGGCGCATCACAAAATGCAAAAGGGGTATTTTGCGATTTATCCAAAGCCTTTGACTGTGTGGACTATCAAATATTATTACTGAATTTGGACTTGAATACCACTGTGGAATACGGGGCTGCGCTTGATCTTATTGCCTCTAACTTAATACTGACAGTCTAGATGGCTGATATAAATAAAGTGAGATCATTTGGATTTCTTATAAAGATGAGTGTTTCACAAGGATACATTCTTGAGCTATTTTTATTCTTACTTTATATCAATAATTTGCCGTTTCATGTAATGAATTTGTGTGATATTGTACATTTTGCTGATGATACCTTCCTTGTCTTCAAGGAGGAGCGTAATAGAAGTATTAATGGTGAAGTAAATAGTGCTCTAGCACGCATACTTAACTGGTTTAAAATTAACAATTAAGTACTAAATGCCAAGAGAACCTAATGTTTTTAAATTAACTTTACCTAATGTAAAAATTTATATTCACAGCTTGCTTCTTAACAACGAAACACTAGAAATTATTGATTTCACGGTTTTTTGGATATTTTGTTCTAGATAATAAACTCCAGTGGAACTCCCATTTCTCAATATTTGCGGGTAAACTCAGCGCAGCCGTCTTTGCAGTGAGGAAAGTAAGATAATTAACTGATGTTAATACAGCTCGACTAGTTTATTTCAGTTATTTTTATAGTATTCTGTCTTACGGTATTCTATTGTAGGGTAGTGCTGTTGAGACAGAGTCAGCATTTATTTATAAGTGCAGTGCAGTAAAGCCGTGCGAGCAGTTTATAAAAAAAACCTGTTTTTAAAAAATTGGTATCCTGTAACGGCAGCCAATCTGTACGAGATCAGCCAAGTGTGCGGGATATTTTATAGTGCACAAGCGTTTGTGCAGACACATGTGCACTCACTCTTCCTTTACTCTCGTAGCCCGATGGGACGGATAACCGACACGGCTGGAGAGAAATCAGGCGCAGAGGCACATTAAACTGGCCTCTTAATAACGATATCTCCAAGCCACCGCTAGATGGCGTCGTCAAAAAGCCGGGACCGACTTTTTACATGTCCATCCGACTCTAATCCAACTAAGATACAACATCACAAAGGTATGATGGAATTATACAAGATTATTAAAATTAGAAATGATCTATTGCATAAATCTTATTATATTGATCAACAGCTCTTTATGGACGAAAATGCGTGGAATTTAGTTGATTGGCTCGTATGTGGGATAGCTATTTTTTACTAAGGCATATTGTAACGTTTGTTTAAAAGAGCAACTGTTGAATTTCTCTCCGGCTCTTCTCAGCAGAATTGCATTTCGAACCGGTGGTAGCTTCCTCACGAACCGAGATGTAAAAATGACGATTGGACGATAAAAATGACGATGAATTTAAATGCATGTAAGGGCCTATTTCAAAAAAAATATTTTGATTTGATTTGTTGTATAAATAATAATAAATATCAGTATCACTTTTGTAGATAGTTAATGCCCAGACACAGTAAAAAGTATTTCCTCCTCGGTGGGAATCGTACCCACGAATTTGTGCTTTGCAGTAGAGGGCACTAACCACGTACCAATGAACTAAACAAATTTTCAAATTTTGTATATTTAGAGAGTTTTATTATATTTTATCTCTTTTGCTTATAAAGAGTTTTGAAGTTATAAAGAGAGTTTAAGTTCGAAGATTGAAAATCAATTTTATTACTATAAGGCGCCTTATAGTAGAAATATTGTAATAATAAGGAGATCAAGAAATGTATCTGTTAGACTTTTTTGTTAACTGTAATACTTAGGAAAATAGAGTCATCGAATGATAGGTTTTTGTAATGAAATGAAAACGTGCAAAGCTGAGTGAAAGGAGAATGACGTACAAGACCATTTTTGAATTTTCATAGCGTGACGAAACATATAAAGGTCTTTGTAAGTTGGATGTATATTATTATATTGTAGATAAAAATTTATTGTCTTTCCATAAATATTGTTACCAAGAAAAACATTTATCACTATTACAATGTGTTAGTTTAATACATTATTATAAAACCATTAAAAATAGATAAAGCTTATTCGAAGTGATCTCCATTGGCTGCAATACAGTACTTTAAACGTTGAGGCCAGTTATCAATAGCAGCACGCACTCTTTCTATGGGAAAATAAAATCAAAATAATGGTATCTTGATACACTTGTGCCGATGTTTTGATAACTTTTTCACATATATATGGCTCAGTCACTCCTTCATAGCTCACACCCCACCAAACCATCACTGAAGTCGGATAAGGCCCACCTTGTACTCAATTGACTACTTGGGAAACTTCTTTGGAGCTTTCAACATAAATACGGCCATTTTGTTTGTTAAAATATACCTCAATTGTAAAAATTTTCTCATCCGTAAACAAACAAACTGTGACCTCCCTTTGTGTCGCTTAAGTAGTTGTTTTGATTTTACCTATTCTTTTTTAAATTTTCGGTAAAGAAATGACCAGTTCGTCTCTTATAGGCTGCAAATTCTAAGATGTTTTTTAAACTACGCGACATGGTTCTAGGTACTATCTTCATCTCCCGAGAAAAAAAACTTTTGATTTCGGGCAGGATTTTTTCGAATTCTTTCCCTTACTGCTTTGATCGTCTTTTTTGTAACACTACGTAGACGGCCAGATCTTTTTCTGTCACAAATAGAGGAGGTTTCATTGTACCTATCAGTAGCCTGGTACACAAACATTTGACTAATACCAACGTATGGAGGATTTTAAAAATTGCACAGCGATTCGGATCTATTTATTACCCCACACCAATTTAATATGACAAAATATTTTACAATATATTGGCGCGAAAATAAGAAAATACAATGAACGATCGCATAAAAATGACAGATTCCAAATTCAAAAGCAATTTTATGTTTATTTTTAATTCTACGTAGTAATAAATACTAGGCCAGACTAATTATATATAAGTGTGTGTGTGTGTGTGTGTGTGTATGTGTGTAAAGTACCATCGGATTACGTAACGCAGTTTTGAATATTAATATTAAGCATTTGAAACTAAGTTCCGTTAAAGCCGTGCAAAGTCATTCTACTATTTGTATAATACGTTCTAGAAAAACATATAAATTTTATTTTGATGCCAAAAAGACAAAATCTTAACCGGTATTTTATATATATCTATTATAATAATAGTTGTATATAAATGTTTACCTAGCTTAGTTCAAAAACGACAAGCATTTTAAGCTACTCATAGAAAAGTACAGTTCGCATCTCCAGCGGAAACGTCTGAACGGAAATGCAAGTTCAGATTCCAGCCGCCCTCTATTTGCTCAATACGATGGTTCATTCAGTGGGAACAAACAATGCCAGCGATTGCGTGTATAAGCAAATAAAGCGCCATTAAGCGCTTATACATTTTAAATTTTACGCTTTAGGATTTTATTCTTGTAAATTAAAAAAGTAATGATATCTGAAGTTAGTTATTATGAACATCCAATTGTGCGAATATATATAACATTTTATCAATAAATGATTATTGATAAACCTAATCTGCTACGACTTTATTTTTCCTAATTGTATTTTAAATTTTGTACCATGGTTATTCAACCCATATTTCATAATCGATTCTGAGAATGCAAAATACAGGATGTGCAAAATATTTATAGTAACAGATTTCTTTAAATAATAAAACTGTGATAGTGCAGTTCCACGTATAGGTATAATAAACGAAGGTTCCAGTAAAATTGACTATCGATAACTATTAATAAATATTTAAAAAACATTACTCATTTTAAGTTTCGCTGACAGTTTTTGGTATGAAGATACTCGTACGTGTGGACCGTTATAACAGTTTTACAGCTTTAGTACTAAAAGGGGACTAATAATTTTATTTCATTTCTTCGAATTTATGATATTCGTGAGCCCGAAAGTCAGTTGTCAAAATCCTTCTGTACTGTGATGATAAAGAGTACCAAGGGCTTTTTTTTAAATCGACGAATATAGCCACCGGCTGTTTTGTTCAATTTAGGTTGTTCTGCACTTCACTTCGCAATTTGGTATGGAGCCGTTGAAGCGCTTTCATTAAGTCTTAAACCATATTGATATAAAATTATTGTTGACCGACGATATGTTACCTTTTTTGCAAATTTTATTCTTTTTTTTTTAAATACGCTGCCCCTATTGTAAGATATTAATATCTTGTGTTATAAGGGTGTTTTAAATACATAAATTTTACGCGTACAAACACCCAGATCCGAAACAAATATCTGTAGTTCGTACAAATATTTGCCACGGTTACGAGTCGAACCCACGAGCTGCGACGCCGAAGCCTTAAGCTTAGCATCTGTGCCAAACGATCGTCGAAATTTGATATAAATTGACTATGGGTCTATATTTCGATTAATTAATGATCAATGTGATATTTGTTTCGAAATAGCCCTGCACTGCATTAATATTAATTGAGCTGACTTCACTATATTTTTGAAGGACGAAAAAAAGTAAATTAACGTGAAATTTTCTGAAGAATATGGCGTATGTTACGTTAAACATCTTTTAAATAAACATTTATGTCAACTTTTCTCCTCGAAACTTTCCGTTCGCTGCAGTTATGCTGCAAACTAAAAATAAACTTGGTCTTTTTAAGCTCTTTCGGCACGGACGGGTGCAGTAAAGCGGCTGAAAGCGCTGCAAATGTTCACTATTTTCTAAGGGTGAGCGGCGCCACTCCGTCGGCTGGTGCGGGGCGGTTGTCTTTGGCACAGATCTACATTCTGTATTAAAGATCACTGACCGCTGTCTGTATTGCGAATGGGGGTTTGACATTTGTTTTGTTGTTTTGGCAGCAAGCTATAAGCTTGGCAACAAGGCTAGAGAGAAAATGTAAAAACAAAATGGCAAACGATATAATTTCAATCAATCAGTACTTATTGAAGGATCGTGGTTACTCAGATCGCATGCTCGTTTCCGATTTAAATATTAGAGCGAGATTTTAAACGGCACCAACGTGGTTGTTGATGATCTGTTAACAATGTTTAAGCTCTGACCAAGAAGTTAAGGAAACCACGAGGAATATCATTTGGGAACCTGCATATATAAGATAATAATTTATATAATAAAGTATATTATATTTAATAAAGTAGAACTTATATTATATATAAGAAAGAAAAAAAAACATAAATATATAAAGTCCGCCCCCGCACTGACATGCGAGGCAGCCTGCTTCTGTATACTTTCTATACAGATGAGAACGCTCAGTCACGAGACGTATATAAGCCATTGATAGGCAATCATTTTAAGATATTAATTAAGAACTGCCATTTTATTAAAATTGCAACTAATGAAAGAAAATTGCACTTAACGTAGTTTATTTCATTATTATTTTATTACGTAATTTTCTTATATAAAGCTGACAGCTGAGCTACAGGGTAGCTAATAGATATGTTGGGGGCATATTCTTCAAAAGGGATAATAGGTTTGCGTCATCCCATTTAACAGATGCGATCTTTATTTAATTATGAATATTTTAAATTTTTTACTTACATGCATTTCTTAACAAAGTTTCAACAAATTTTTATCTAAATTGAAATTCGAATGATTCATTTTTGCAGTATTTAATTTAAAAAACAACTGAAAAGTACACAAAAGCCTTTGAACGCTTTGTTGGGGTTATTTATTTAATGTTTTATTGTATGCAGGTTTATGGCAAGTTTCCAAAGTCTTTGCTAGTGTCGAACGAATAACGTTGCTACAAAATTTAAGTATGATATCGCAGAATTATTTCAAAAGGGCATTCTTGCAGCAGTGGGTAATTCATACATTTTTTTACGCTTACCGACTAGACAATCGGAGTAAAAATTTCAATCGGAAAACTAACGGTACTTACCAGTAGATCCCAGTGTAAATAAAAGTGATTATCCAAATTAATAACGATTATTACGTCATGGGAAAAGTTTAACAATTTTAATAAGAATAGTTTTTTCGTGTAGTCTCTCAGACTACATATTGGTACATATGTTAAAGTTTAAATATTCCATCATTTTCCTTTTATTTTTTTTTGCTCATTTTCTCATTTTTTCAATGAAAAGTCCCAGTTGGATCACAAAAAAGAAAACGATCACTGACAATGCTATCGTTAAAAGAAAGCTGACTTTGAATCGGACAAAACATTATATTTGTTATGTCAGATTCAATAGTTAGCATTGTTAACTGAAGTAACGGCACCTGAAATGGAGTAAATATAATTAGTGCATGACAACAATTTCAAGTGGCCAATGAGTTAGTGGTCATTTGTTGTTACTAAAAAGTTGATGATTAATGTCTTTCTAATTTTGTAGTATTGTTAGTTGGGGATCTTCAATTTGAAGAGGTTTTTCTTCTGTTAAGATATACCTTATATCTTGAGGTTGTGTAGTGTCGGTGTGTATTTTTATTTTATTAATTATAAAATTATTAACCCGGCGGCGAACCAAATTTATCATTCTTGTTAAATTTTGAACGTTTCATTATTTTAAAAGCTTCACGAATTGTTCTGGAAACAAAGCAGTGTTCTTTTGCGAGGATTTATGGTTTTAAATCGTATTATATTTAATTGTTTATAATCACGCAGTGCCGACTTTTTAACCGGAGGTGCTTCTGACGTGAAGCTAACGAGCTATGTGTTATTTTATTCATGTTGGAATATATTTTTATTAAAACCAAGTTTTATGAGCTATGTAACTGAATATTACACTAGATGGATGGTAAAGAATTATTTATCTTCTAAGGTGTTTTGTAAAAAAAAGATTTCTTCTTAATCTTAATCTTTTCTGACGTAGATGCTTTTAGCCTATGCGGCTGTATAAAGCTTCATCGTATCCCTGAATCCGTGGAAATGCTAGATTCCACGAACCGGATAGACCCTACGTACTGCGGGGTCACACATGCGTGTTGTATCAAAATTTTGATCAACTTAATTAAAATTACTTGGGGACTGTTGGTTACGGACAGTCGGAGTCCGGTGTATGGACCTGGACCGCAACTGTCGTTAACTGCTGATTAGCAAGCGGAATGGGAGGTGGTGAGAACCGCCCCGGGACCCGGGTGTATCTAGTGTACGCGATGTGAGTGTTTCGCCGTGCTCGAAGGCGAACTCTCCCTAACCTGTTGGTGTTATTAGCGAGGTCTCTACTGTTTATGAGTGTAGACGGGGCAGACGGAACTCCCGGTGGTTGTTCTTGATCGCCTCCTTCCTCGACCGGGTCGAGGAGGGTATTACGCGGGCGACGTCTCAGCACGGACGCATACATATTTGGCCTCCTTTTTCAAAGGAATAGGTTGGCAGTAGTGAGTGATTTGGCCCAGCTGTTTGTGTTGGCGGGCAAGGGTAACCTATAATGGGTTTGGTGAGGAAGTTAGCCCAGGTGAAATGTATAACTCGACTTCGACTTCTAAGGCAATACGTGAGGGACTCGTTCAACCGTGACTGATTTACGGCGGTCTCTGAGATGCAGGCCTGGCATTCGCAGCTTCTTGTTATTTTGCTTTAGATATTACAGTCCAGTTTCCACATACTCACTGTCATAAATCCCTGCATGAAAAGCTATTCGCTTACTGTTTGTATGGGTCACTTTCCAAAGTGTTGTATGACTCAAGGTGTTATTACGATTGCCGATGATTGAACAAAAATAGAAAGGCTGAGGAGTTACATGCCTATTTTCGGAATGTATAAAATTTAAGAATTTCATTCGGAAAAATTGTGAGGTTGTCATGTACATGCCTCCTTGAATAGAAGTTGTATTAAGGGCCTTTTCTCAAAAGTCTTCTATGAATATATCCAACTTGCCAAATGTATGTGATTGAAGTATTGTTAAATATATTCGATTCTATATTTAAAAAAAGGTTATCGGGCCGCGACCGATAACATGGATATATTATATCGCCGAATATCATTTATGTAAGTGGTGCTATTATATTTGTTTATGATATAGCACATTTCCGCAAATGTTTATTCTATTTTAATACTGTTTAGTATCGAAGTGCAACGTAACATTTTAAGCTCTACAACTCACTTATACACTGCAAATATTTGTAAGTTGAGACAATGAACAACAATTTCAATTTAATACAGTTAAAAAAGGTATATATAATGTTATAAAGTTCATAAGTAAGAAACATAAAAAAAAAGAAAATTATGCTATGCTGTTGAAATTTTTACATTGATGTCTATATTAAATTAGTGTAAATATAAGAATATATAATATTACAACACAAATTTGAACAAAGGGATGCTTAAATATCTGCCTCAACGTCGTAAATCATTCAAGCCATTTCACCCTTAAAATAACAATGAAAGTTTAATGAGTCGATCATTGGAAGTAGTCATTCCGAGTCACTGTGAGCACTTGTGCGGTGTCCTTAAGATTTTCAAGAATTTCCTTTGTATGTTCAGTCATTTTTAATCAAGGTACTTAATAGAGAGAAACATAATAGAGTTCTGGTGAAAATTGCTTCAAAAAACGATGAAAATACATTACGTTTTTGGTAGAGTAGCCGGTACAGCAAAAGCCCCTGTCGCTTATCAATCCTAAAGGGCCGTAGATAGAACTCTTTCTGGATTCTTCATGGAACCTACAATTCAGATACAACTAGTATTGGTCCACATTTGCTGACACCAATGTCCAGGGTGGCATTCCTTTATTAATCACCTAAGGATGCGTTTGACGGAGGATATGGCAAATAAACAACGGTTCATTCATATAGGACTTCTATAATGAAAGGCACACAGCCTATGCGCGGACACAATTATATAAAAATAAATTAATTATATCGCCTTTTGGGGGCAGCTAGAATAAAAAAAAATACGATAGGCTGCAGTGTCTAAATATCTCTTCCATAGAAGAATTGACTAACCTCCAGCCACATACGTCTCCTGGAGCCAGCGCCTGATTCTCCTTGGGGATGGGCTCGCCCGCAGGCCAGAGCAAGGACAGAAAATCCTTATCAATCTTCTATCACTATGTGTTTTATACTAACGTACACACAAATACGTGGTAACCGGGTCCACGCACGTCTAGATACGTATGTATTTCGCGAGTTTTTCCAGTTATTTTTAATTTCGTCTCGTACAACATCAAGCACCGGTGATGGCTTTGTTCACACTCTGTCGGCAGCCACCAGGGGCGGCGCTACTAGTTGATGGAGGGTTATGATTGGGTGGAGCGTATGAGCGTTTAAAAGAAGCTCTACTTTTGACTAGAACTATAGAAAAGAAATTCAGACAACTGAATATAAAAGCCTATCGTATTGAAGTAGCGCAAAATTTGAATGTGAAATAGATTACGGTTATGAAACAAGTGGGCTTAAAGATTATATTACTTTCACAAATTAGCCCACAACAAACGATAACAAAATAACAATTTCTTTAAAAGTAATAATGAAGCATACCGATTTTAATATTAAATTAAAGGAACATCGGGTCATTTATAGTAGGTGCCGTCGGTTATTTCTGCTAGGGATTGATCTCCCAGTCTTTTATTCTACCAGTTACTTATTATTTTTATAGTCTACATAAATATAATAAATAGAAACCAGGGTGAATTGTAAAATACTACTAATAAATACAGTCTGTAGAAAGTTATATTAAGTTTCTGTACTTCTATATGGACACTTACCATCGATCTATGATTGGGATTATATGCTGGAAGATAATAAACGTCCATGTCAATGTATTTTTCGTAATTGCATATTTTCTATTGGAACTCCGAAAAAAAAGCAAACCAAAACAGAATGTCTGGCATATAATAAAGATAAAGATACTTAAATAAAATCAACTGAAAGCGGTACCAACGCAACGTCGATATGCATAGTGACTGCAGACTTCCGACATTACGTGAGCACTTCCGCGACCTATCAACTCGCTTCTTCGAAAAATCTGAAAATCA
>DWHO01003646.1:0-11800 GCA_018247575.1 Eurytides lysithous rurik | reverse complement strand
GCCGACATCAATGAATTTATTTATTTATTTATTCTTCATTGCAAACCTCTTAGAAAAAGAATTACAAAGGGCGGACTTAATGCCTTTAGGCATTCTATCCCAGTCAACCCGGGTTTGTTAATTTACAATTAACATTTTGTTAATTTATAATTAACAATTTTAAGTGCTGATTTACCACGTGCTCAACGGTGAAGGAAAACATCGTGAGGGAACCTGCATATTTTAAGGAACCACCAAAAAAAATGTTAAATATGTGAAGTCGGCCAATCCGCAGTGGGGTCACGTGGCGGTCCGTACCCTTATTCCCTCTGTATCGAGGAGTCCTGAGCCCAACAGTGGGACATATATAGGCCGTTGCTTTACAGGTCGCTGGTGAAGATATGGGAGCGCGAGGCCGCCACGAAGCAGATGAACGGCAACTACTCGGCGCTGGACTCGAATTTTAACTGCGGCCTCGGCGGCCTCGACCCCGGGGGCGAGCACGTCAAGCACGAGCCCGGCACGATGCACGGCCACGGGAGGCCGCTCTACCCCGCCAACGTCAACCACCCACACCAAGGGGGTGAGTCCTCCCACCCCCCTGTCGCTTGTACTCCAACACAGAGGAGGCCCAACCCGCGGCTTCGGATCCACGTCAGAAAGACCCTTAGAAAGATTATTTATGGCTCTCGGTAAATTTGCCCGAGTTCCCTTTCCATTTTTGTGTTATTATATTTTAAAAAATGACTATCGTTCCGTATGTGTTTCAAAACGTATTTACGTCACTGACAACAAATATGAAAGGCTAAGTACAACGTTGTAACAAATTTCATTTCCGCCCAAGTAAAGAAAAATAAAAAAAAATTACAATACCTTTTTAATACGTATGTGACTGCGGCTCGCGAAAATTTTCATATTTTTAAAACTGGCTCGGACTACCAAAGCTTGGCCACCCCTGATCTAAAGTAGTGATAGTCAACCTGGTCCCCACCGGCCATTGGCTGTATCCCCTCGCATGCTACCACCCATTACATACTAGTTGACTAACTTCGAACCCATCAAGATTAGGAAGGTGACACTGTTTATAATAATAATTCACTCAACTAATGTGACTTATAATAATAATAATGTAATGTCCTCCCGACCGATTCCGGCCACCGCGGCGAATTTACAAGACATCAGCCAAGTGCGCAGGATATATTATAGTGCACAAGCGTTTGCGCAGACACAAGTGCATTCACTCTTCCCTTACTCGCATATGATAATGACTTTTTATCTGCACATCCGACGCATACATCATCTTACTTTTGCGATGACCAACTCCGCTCCTCCATTCCGGCCGCGGAGACAGTAAAAGTGACTTATATACGTATAGTAACCAAAGTAACTTAATATGCAATGGTATATGTATTTAAGTTTTTTTTATTATTTTATTTAAGGGGATACGTTTTTTTTTTGTAACCATAGTATGTTGTTATGAAAAGACTTATTCTGCCAAGATTAGCGAGCTTTGTACCATTTGTGTGTATTGTGAACGTTTGGGCGATTAAAATAATGTACATGATAAAGATACCTCTACTACCCCTTTGCTAACATGTCATTTGCACCATGAATTGCTATAGCTGGTGGGAATGGATGATAACCTCACGAAAATTTTTGAAATTCCTTAAATATGTTTAGTTTCGAAAATTGTTCAAGTAGAAAAAATATATCCTGCTTTTCTTTTATCGGGGTAAAAATGTAGCTTGTCATTCGGAATGATCGGTGTCTGTTTTCTATTTAAATTTGTTTACTAAGCTTTGAAACATAGTCTATATTTCATAGGTAATATTTTCAGAAATCAAATAAAACTTCATCCGAGTGAAGTCAAATACTAAAACAATATATGATTATGAAGTGTCCTTTAACATATGACCACCAACATTTATTATATTATATGTGAGCTGTTCATGTAACTCGTTGCAATACTGTATCAAATAATTTATTGCAACCAATAATAATTATTTGCACATTTTATAGGTGTTGTTACCGTTTACGTTTGTCTTCAAAAAGCGAATAGTAAAATAGTCAAATATCGTTTCATCATCTTTCAGGTACCTACCTCTCGGAGCAACAACACCACCTATCGATGATATGCCAAGACCCGAACACGAGCGACAGCAAAAGCCAGGCGTCCGATGAGCGGAAGTCGAAAAAGAGGAAATCCGACGGCGACATATGGTCGGCCAGTCAGAAAAAGGGCAAGCAAGGGATCACCGAGGCGGCGGATTCGGACAGCGAGAGCGACAACTCCGAATACGTGAACGAGGATGAGAATACGATGAACAGCAATTCGACCAACGACGATTTGGAAGGTCGCGAGTCCTCGGTGTCGCAGAACGAATTCGCCTCCGATTTGGAACTTTCTGGAATGGACGCCGCCGACGCCTTGAGCGCGCAAGACCACAGAACCTCCTCGGACATGGACAATTCGAACGATGGGGAGACAGAGGAAATGATTCGGTTGGTTGACATATTATCTTTCATTGTGTCTTGATAGTGACACGGATACGTTATATGTTGCTAATTCGATAGTTATCCATTCATATAAAAAATTAAATTAAATTGATAGAGATATATTATAATGATCCTCATTAATGTTATAAATTGCAACAGTGTGTTTATTGGTTTGTCGCACTTTCACGGAGTACACGAAATCGTGTGATATATTGCAGATATAAAAAAAAATATTTGATATAGAAATTCACGTAATCGATCATTCGGGTTCCAACCAATTCATGTCATATTTTCGAAGTTTCTCTTTTTACAAATCGCTTTATGTTCATGCTTCATAAATTCGTTTGATTTCTGTTTCAGGAATTCTTTTCACAAGTCTGAGCACAAAAGGCAAAAGTTAAAAACGAAAGAGTCCGAGTCTAGAAGCAATAGAAGCGCGTCGTCTTTGCTCTTAGACCTTACAGACGGTAAATCTTATATGCCTTCTTCTGTAAGCATAACTCCTATCGGTTCCACTAGTTCCAATGCGGCTAGTACGGGCTCTGGGTCGAACATATCTTCGATGCTATGCCTAGATCGTCGTCCGGGCATAGAGATTATTCCTATTTCCGCCGCCACACCCGCCGCTTTGCCCAGCTCTATTACTATAACACCCATAACGTCATCACAACTGAAATCCCTCGACTCCAGGTCTGATAAGAAATCTAGTAAGTCCAGCGAGGAGCGCAGCAAAGAGAAAAAGAAGAAGAGACGGAGAGATGACTCGATGGGCCCTCCGGAAAAGGTACCACCGAAACAAGATCCGCTGACGAAACCCGTCTCGGTAAGTATAAAGCCGACCGACGGATCCCCAATGCGTCCGACCTCCCCAAACTCCATACTACGGAAGTTCAGCCCCAGCCCCACTCATGGCAGGTCAGTATCAATCACCAAATCGCCAAGCCCAAGCTCCGTAAAAAGCCTGGGAAAGCCAACAGGTACATCGAGCCATCATAGCAGCCCCCGCCACTCACCGGTCCAGAACAGCCCGAAGCATCTAACAGGTTATTCGAGTCCAAAAAACCACAGTATCTCTTCCCCAAAACATAGTTCCTCGGGTTCGGGGAAACCGAGCATGTCAACACTGAAGTCGGCCACTAGCGGCTCCCCTTCCGGCAAATCCGGTACAACAGGATATGATTTATCAAAAAAGATCTCCAAAGACAGCTACGGCTCCAGTTCTGCGACGTCCAGAGATAAGGAAAAGAAGCATTCCGGTTTATCTTTTTCTAGCTCCGATAGAAGTAGTCCAAAGTTAAAAAACCCGATGAAGCTAAAGCAGCTCGAAATAACACCGGTGTCATGTGACAGTCCTGTTACGGAGCCATTAATATCGCCTCCCAACATAGAGATCAATAAATCGAATGCACCAAGCCAAGCCCGTAACAGAAAAGGTTCGCTTAGTGCCGTAATCGACAAGCTGAAATCGGCTCATCATAGCGCTGACCCTGACTTGGTTAGCGGAAAGTCCAGTGGCTCTTCCAGTAGCGCGAGCAAATTCTCCGATCCAAAAAATAGCGCCAGCAGTAGCAGTTTAAAAATAAGCGAAAGTAAAAATCAAGAGTACATGGTGAAGCCGAGTTCTGATGGTATGAAAATCACAATAAATAAAACAAGATCTAAAGAGTCGTCTAGTAGCT
Source organism: Eurytides lysithous rurik (assembly GCA_018247575.1). Classification (NCBI taxonomy): domain Eukaryota; kingdom Metazoa; phylum Arthropoda; class Insecta; order Lepidoptera; family Papilionidae; genus Eurytides; species Eurytides lysithous. The sequence continues at coordinate 7,646 of DWHO01003646.1, read as the reverse complement.
CAAAATTAAACTATAGCGGTTCCAGTTCGAGTAAACAATCATCACCCCAACTAACTCCACCAAGCCAAGGTTCCCCTAAAACTCACACGGGACTGAAGCCTGGCGTTATAAGTGGACCGGCTTCGAAAAAATCTCAAGCAATGCAATCTTCAAAATCGAGCATGTCCACTAGCTCTACACCACCTAAAAACAATACAAGCCCGTCAGAGTCCTCGGGATCGAGTAGTGTTCCTAAAGTGCCTTACTCTAAATCTTCAAGCGGCGGCAGCGCCGGGATTAATTTATCTAAATCAGCCTCCAAGCCTAGTTCCGGTTCTCCGAAAAATAGCAGTTCCGACCTGTCCAAGATCATAAGGGATAGAGAAAGGGAAAAGGCTAGAACCAAACTCATGAGCAACTCGGAGAAATCCATATTTTCTTCCAAATCCGAACGTCACTCGAGTCCTAGCAGCTCTAGAGATGATGTAGACGGGGATAGATTCAAAGCTTCGAAGGAGGCAAATTTTTTGGTCGAAGGCCTAATCAAACCTCTCGATACTAGCAAGTTTCAAATACCCAAACTAAAAAACCAAAACACCCCTGACAAGAACAGTCCTGTCTCACAGTATGACGGTCGTTCGTTAGTGAATGACTTTGCGCGGTCATTAGACCAAAATAAGTTTCCGTTTCCACATTTTGATAATTCAAACCCCCGAAATGCCGAATCGCTGCAGAAATCCGGTTACCCTTTAAACGTGCCCAAGCCGTTGTTAAATATGGGCGCGATGAGTCCAAAAACAGTGCCGTCAACTAAAATGGAACAGTCCGATAGAGCGGGGGACTTTTCAAAAAACTTAGAAAGCCTCGCGAAGGGGGAAAGCCCGCAAAGAGGTAAAGACGATTCGAAAGAGGGGTTTTCGGGGGCCTACCCAATGATGCCGTTGGATTTCAAGACTGACATGGCGAAAGGGTTTCCCGCACCTAAAGGCAGCTCGGAAGACAGGAAGGGGGCCGATTCCTGCATGAAGCCACCGGCTAGCGGTTCTGTGGCGCGAAGTGGGGCCACCACGCCGCAGGAAGCCGCCGAGATGTTGCTGGACTTTTCATCGTCCTCCGGCAGCAAAGTGTCGGGATTGGTCGCAGTGAGGCCAGTGTACCCCGCGTCTCCTGCGTTGGCCTTGCAACTGGCCAAAAGCCCCGCCCCTTCCCCTCTAGTCGCCCCCTCGCCACATTCAAACTCCCCTTGCATTACCGACGACGAACTCATGGACGAAGCCGTAGTGGGACCCGGTAAATGAGTAACGACTTTGCCACTTACGTTAATATATTAGGTAAATATATTTTAGATTGTATCGAAACACGAAGACTCATCCTTATAGTTTGCCTTGTGTAAAGAAATGTTCTTATTTTGAACTCCTCTCCTAACTCCTCATATTTATAATGTATTTATTTTTATTTTTCTCTTAATAAATTAAGCTTCTAAAGAATGTAATTTGTATTGTTTCATAATATTTTAAATAACTTGGAGATGTACATATTTATATAAATCGATTTATTACATAATGTGTCATATGAATATTATTAAAAAAAATAGGAAAAAAAACAAACTATCTAGGATTGTTTCCAGCCCAACTGCCATGAATGTAATACAATTTAGTATATTTTATCTACAATATGTGTCCTAATGTTGTTAGTGAATAGAAAGAAAAGTCCTTTTACTGAAGTAAAAAAAAAATTACTGGATAAAAGTCGAGATATTGATATTAAATTACTTATTCAATGAGGCATTGATGCTTATAGGTGAATAGGTTTATAGAAATAAATTTAACGTAAATAAAACTTATCTTTTTATTTTATTACGATTAACTTATCAATTACGCAGTACATAAAGCTATATAGCTTATTAATTTTACATATTCATAATTTTCAATAAAAACGTAGAGAGCTAGGATAGTAAAATGAATAGGGATAATAATAAAATCTTCTGTATAAATACGGTCTCCTTTTAAAGTTTCTCCTCGTAGAGACTCGTTTGTTCTGTTTCCGTCTATTTCTGATTATAGGAATGGGTACAAATCCTGCAGCTGTGTCCATTATTTCGTCGGGATCTTTATTAACTATTTCATCGCTTGCAGAGAAGTGCTGCCCTTGATTCTCTTCGTCAATAACGATGTTTGCGTCGCTTGTATCCAGAAAGTTAACAGGCGCGTCACTCATGCTTTCTTCCACTTGTATAACCACTTCAGCAATATCCTGTCTATCCGTGACTTCGTTATTTGCGTTAGGAACAATTATGGTTTCCTGATCGACGTCTGGCTTAACATCTTCGCTGTATATATCTTCAATTCTATCCGAATGTGGTGCGATGGTATCTGATAGTATTTCAATTGTTTCTGGACTGATAGTTTCCCCGATTACACTTAATATCCCTAACGACAAAAATAATAGAACGCAGCTCTTCATTTTCCCTGTAAATAATACAAAGGCGATGAACACTAAACAGTAAGTAAAGCTGAAGTATGGGAGCGCGGCTTTATATTACAAACGAATCTAGGTCGAAGAAAGTCGATTTGTTTAAATAAATTATTAGAGGTGAGCTGTCGGTCAGGGGGCTTACATACAGTGTGTTTTATTTATATACCCTACTACAAAAACAACATAAATAGCCATTGAAAGTAAACTACACTTTAGCCTTACTCCCGTTTTAGACGAAATGGGCCTTATTGTGTATTGATTACTCAAATGATTTCTATAAAATATAATTTTAAACATTACTTTTTTTATTTGTTATTTTATTGCCAAAAACCTGAGTGTTTGTCCGTTTATACTCGGTCGACGGTCAGAAATTTTTTAATAAACATAGTGTTTAAGAACGAAAAGTACAGGCTACCGTTTATCCAGAAATCTCGAAAATTTAGAAAAAGGATAAATCAATCGGTTCGTGAGCGTATTACATTCTGATGGTCACAGTCGTTGCACTATTTAATAGTTAATAAATTTGACATTATCTGTATTTTAATCTAAAACATATTAGGTAGTTATTTTCCAACACTTACATAATAAGGCCGTGGAGAACAATTAGTCCCACTTGGAGAGGGTCGTGTTCGTCTTGCCGCTTGATTTTGTCTCCTTTGAGCCCTTCTTTGCTCTCGTCTCTCCTTCAGCCTTTTCATAGCGAACCGTGGCAAGAAAGGATTCTGCGCCTCCGCCGTTTCCATCATCTCATCCTCTTGATCTGGGGAGTTTTGTAACGCCGATCCATTTGACTCGTCGAAGGGCTTCGATTGGATCCCAATTACGAGTACTAATAGCGCTATTGCGCATAGGAATAATATTTTATTCGAAATCGACATTTCACTAAGCCTTTTCTTATGTAGAGGTGATTACTAATCCCAGTATAATCTGTGCGGAGTAAGATGCGACATCCCATTTTATAGGGTGCCTTCGTTCCAGTGACACACATGATGTGCATTTGTTTACAGTTTGTGTGTTTTAGGAAACGTAACGGGTCATGCGTTAACTTCCAATTAACACATTGTGACTCGTATTCATAGATGGTTCCCCAAAAATATTTATGTACAAGATATTAATTGTTACACAAACTATAATATGGTATTGAGAATATAAATCTAATCAAGTTCAGCGACTCTACTCCGTCTTAAGATACAGGTTTTAAATACAAATATATTTATGATAACAATATTATCTAGTAGCAGGGAATTATTCTATTTTACAATTGATAATAAGTATTAGTCATAATGAAACTAGTAAAAAACTCATACTAAAAACTACCATTCGCTTAAACTCTCTCGAGTATGCGAACACGTCAATATATTTTATACGTATCCAAAAAAAGTAATTTTGCAGAATACTGGTTTTCACAATAAGGCTTAACACCTTCACACTTTTACGAACTTTCCGGTATACTTTCAAAGTTTACTGTATAAAAAAAATCAATTTAAATGCTACTAACTTTGAAATAATCCTTTTACAAAAAAAAAGAAATAGTTGGAGATATCGCGTAACATTTGTTTACACAAACTGATTAGCTTCTTTTTTGTCAAATCAGTTAACAACGTGAAAGCATAAATGAAATATTTAAAGGCATTTCATCGGACTATGAATACGAATCGTTACGGTTCATATTTTCATATCAGTCACTGTCAAGGTGCTTCTGAGTCACATTTCACAGAGCAAACATCCATAAAACTACAATAAACAGCGATTAGCACAAACATCATCTAATTCTGCGTAATTATGGCTATAAATAACGTATTTATGGATAATATTAAACTTTATGTAAGTTTATGTTTTTAACCAAATTTTGTTAAACCTATAGGGAAAACATTTAACTTACTTATTACTAAAATAAAAGTCATAACTTTAAAGACTAATAAATTTTAATTTAACTCGTGGCGACATACAATAAAAGAATCGATATCGTTCATAAAATATATTTTTTAATTTAATGTTTTGGTAATAGTTCAGTTTAGACAAATTATATAAAACTTAACTAGAGTAGAACTCGATAACACCGCATAGCATGTTTTAAAAACAACGTAAAGATCGATCACCACCAAATTTTTCAAAACGAGCGTGGAAAAACCCCGCGCAGTGAAAATTTTTACTTTTACTCCATATTCTTTTCAGGTACGTTTTTTAAAAGGTCAGTGATAATATATTAACATGGTAACTCATTCACTTTTATGAGCTAATGTACTGTAAAATGAATTATGCTATGAAATATGTAGTTTAAACTTATTAAAGTTACTACGCTAAAAAGAAATCATCAAATCGTGATATTAAGAATTGATTTACGGATGAGTAATAAAGTCACTGTTATGCGTTAATATCTCTTCTTATCATTTATTATTTTTCATTTCGCGTGTGTTTCGCTCAGACCAATATATATGGTCATTGATTCTTCCTAAAACATTTCTTAAGTATTACTTAAATTTTTACGAAGTTATTGCAATATTCCTCAGTCGAAACCATCAGTATCTACAGTAAAGACGTCTTTAAATGGGAAAAATACGTGATTTCAGTGGTGAAATACGGGCTGTGTATCCTAGCTTAAAGAAGACAAATCAGAACGTGCCATTCCCTCTCAACATAAATTATCAGTCTTGTATTCATGGCACAATTATTTGGTTCAAAAATACAGACAGTAATGAAAACCGTCTAAACTCAGGAAGACCAAGAACTGCAATTATCAGTGAGGATCTCTTGTTCGTTGTTACCAGCAAGCAAAATAGACACCTGATAACGTCTGAAATCCGCACTGACGTGAATAAATCTCATACAAAACCAAATTAAAGTCATTGTATGGAGTAAAAAGACGATCCATTCTCAGATGTTTGGTCGCGTTGCTGTCCGAAAATAACTGTTTAGTCAACCCCCTTTGTGTTTCTGACTACTGAATATCGTAAATAAATGATATAACATCACAGTATTCACAACACATTTGAACGATTTTTTTTTTATTTTTTACTTCTATTGATCCACCTACCTTATCCACTCTGCATCACCCAAAAGTTGACTGGCAGATAATGCCATTGGCATTAAATCCGCCTTTGTACTGTATTGCTACTTGCATTTTGTGCAAGAAGGATAAATAAATCGTGACCACCACTTTCTAAATCAGAAAAATCCTATATATGACCCTAACAATGCCCAGAAAATTTGTAAATAAAATGAAATGTCCATGTGTACATTTATGTCAGTTATGTAATAAGTTAGATGAAGTAAAAAAAATATTTAATCATAATGTTCAACGCTGTTAACGATGTATATAATACTTGCTAATAAAAGATATTAATATCATTTCATTATACATCTATCACATGATTTGATTATATATTTATTTTAATTGAGCGATAAACTTCGGTACTATTTACCAAAAGCAACTTTTTGGCTTAATCGAAGTTTTGGGTTAATCGTAGCTAGATCCCAAAAAGCTTCCGAAACATTTTTTGTTCGGAAAGTACCAATACTAAAACTTCGGTTCCTATTTTTTTCATTGTTATTTCATTAATTGTTAGTTCTGCTGTAGTCGCTTAATTTCCTTGTTCTCAGCATCTTGAGCAAATTCGATTTCCGCACTGAAAAATAATTTATGCCTGTCTTCATTTAATTGTCAGGATCTTTTTTAATTGTGTCTCTTTGATCGAGTTTAATTATTGTAAATACCTTTCAGCGAAGTAATTTAAAAAACATTTGTTATACGACCCGTAAAATACATCTAATTCAAACTATAACGATGCAATAGAAACAATCATCGTAATAACTGAGTTTTATCATTCTCGTGGCTCATTTGACATCTCGATTAACTGGTCATCAAGAATGTGTTTTTTCTATCTAGCATGAAGATATTTAAACGGGTATTTATAAATTTTAATCTTAGTTATCAAATTACAAATTAAAACTGTACGAAGATTTATTTATATATATTATTATATGTATTATATCTTGAATGAATTTGAACTTGAGTGAAGTACAGTCTGGTCAGTGACCATGAATGCTTTGCAGTTTATGAAAAGTAGAATATCTAATATAAAACTGAATCACGATAATAAGCGTTAAAAATTGTAATTTTTAACGCTTATTATCGTGATTCAGTTTTTTTTATGTAGTAGGCTGACAAACGGGCAAGCGGTTCGCCTGATGGTAAGCGATTACCGCCGCCCCTGTACATTTGCAATATTACTAAACTTGCAAATGCGTTGCCAGTTTTTAAGGGGGTAAATTTTAAGAGAGGGAGGGAGAATGATCGAGGGGGAAAGGGAAGAGGAGGAGCGGGAACAAGAGTGGGAGAAGGAATGAGGGGATGGGCCACCGGCCACCTCACTCACCGGACGAAATTCGGAAGCAAAAACACTTTCACTTCACGCCGATTTTCTGTGAGATCGTGGTACTAATCCGGTTCGAGCCGGCCCATTCAGCAGCGGCAACAGCTGCGTGGCTCTACCACCGTCAAATATATTTTTAAAACAATGACTTAGTGACTTACGCTTAAATATAAATCAACAACGCAACAGCTTTACCATCCCTGTTTTTTTTTATAAAATTAGATTGTTTATCTTATATTGCTAAGTTGTTGAAATAAAATCGATTGACCCCGGGATAGACCGTCCTCTAGATCCTTAAAGTCTGTGGTTTTCGAGAGATCGGCGATTAAAATCAAATTAAAACGCGATAAAAACCATACACTAGTTTCAATTTATAAATATGTAATATTTGCTAAAATACAAGAATTCATTAAGTATTACAAAAAGAGATATGCACATCATTTTGGTTAGTTTTAGCAAAATCGACAACTTTGTACAGTTGAAAAGCAAACTTGAATAAAATTTAAAATGAAAACTCGCTTCATGATCAAGCTAATAATGTCGTAGACTCCTCTAACGTCAAAGTCAAAGTCAAAATTCTTTATTCAAAATGTGATTAGTTTTCAATCGCTTTTTGACATCTAATGATTCTACCACCTGTTTGGAAAAAAATACCTCAGTCCTGAGAAGAACAGGCGAAAGAAACTCAGCGGGACTTTAACTAATTTTTTTTACATTAATTACGTTAACAATTTTTATAATATACATCTTGAAATGGCCTGGAGGCGATCACATCATTTCCATGGTGTGCTATCTTCAATGAAATCCTTTACTGTGTAA
>DWHO01003645.1:0-11801 GCA_018247575.1 Eurytides lysithous rurik | reverse complement strand
TAACACCCAGACACAGAACAAATACCTATGCTCATCGCACAAATATTTAGTCCTGGGTGGGAATCGAACCCACGACCTTTGGTTTTGCAGTCAGAGCACTAACCACTACACCAACGGGCCAGCCAATGTCGTAAATATTTATGTGATAAGAACATTTATGCTCCGTAAAGCATCCCTGTGTCGCTGCGTTCAACGCTTTAAGAGTATTAGATCCATGTGCAATTGGTTGTAATAGAAAAACGACGTGCGTTCCGAACGACAAACTTAACCTTTTATGTAACATTGAAAAAGTCGCACTTACCCTAATAAGCTGTATTGAAAATATCCAACAGCCCTGATGATTGACATTTGTTTTATATATATTTTATCGTCGCAAGAAGCGGACCGTGTAGAAGCTTATTGGATAAGTTTTTACGCAGTTATAAAGCAATCGAATGATATACCGCGACTGTTTATAAATTGAATTGAATTTATCATAACATGAAAGAAGTAAATTATATACATATATACTTGGATTTTGTGATACAGTAATAAGTAGATGAAGCAGTATATACAGAATACACTACACTATCCTTGCCCCCCATCGAATAATCTCGGAATGTGCTATTACGTCGTAAAACAGTATTGCAAAAATAATTTAAAGTATCTCAAACGGTAAAATAACATTAAATGTTTTTCGGGTAAGTAATTCCTATTACAAACAATGCTAATACAACTAGAAAAATCAAAGCGGTAAAACTCTTGTATCCAGTAATAATATCATATTGCAGTCTCACTGATAAAATCTAGCACAAATTACATTGTAAAGGACATTATTTTAAATAATCTTTGATTTTAATTCCAGTAAAACCTTTTTTATAAATAAAGTAGATAATTTTCAGGATGAATAAATAGAAATTATAAGTATATAAATATGTACAGTGGCGGTACTACCATTCAAGCCCAAAACCCGGCTTGCTGGCCTACTAAGGAGTAAAATGTATAAATCTTAATTAGCACATAATTCCCGCAAAGCAAAAATTTAAAAATATATTATTTGCTAGTTAAGATTTATAAATTTTACTAATAGTATATATGAATGTCAAAAAAATTGAAAAGTTGTTAAACATACGGTTTTTTGCTTTTGCTGTAAAATTTACGGGCTAATTCATTATGGCCGACGATACTAGGCATAAAAAGACCTTTTCCCAAATAATTCTAGTGAGTTTCTTTCATCAGTTTCAAATTTCAGTTTAGACATAAACAAAACAAAAATAATACAATTAAGTTTCTTTTGTTCAGTACAATGCCGAATTAATGACTGATCGATCGATAATTATCCGTTACAATTGATACTCTTCAGATAATTAATGGAAAACATTCTACAATGGAGAAATCGGCTACTTGGAAAGCAAAAGTTATTGTTACGACGCGGGTAGCAGCTGCACTGGAAACTTCGTTGAACACTTGCTTCATAATTTGATTTTTCCTGCCAGACTTTTATGATGGAGCTTTTGAAGAAGAGTTAAATATTATTGGGAGAGTTATTTTAATGAACATGCATTGAAATAACTCTCCCAATACGTTCCAAATACGCTTTGAGACCATAAGAAATAATATTAATAGAAACATAGGTATATATTTCTAAGATATAAGAAATGGACTAATTTAAGGCATGATAATCTCTTGGTGTTTTTTATTTATTTAATTTTAAAAACCCTTTTTAAACGCAACATTTACACAACAATTTCATACGGACAAACGCCCATATCCGACGCAATCTTCTGTGGTTTGTACAAATATTTGTACTGGGTGGAAATCGATTCAGCAACTTGCGATGCCGAAGTCAATAGCTTAGCAATTGCTCCAAACGGGTTAACAGGGTATTATTAAATTCAAGTAATATACCGTATTCTCTATATTAACCACTATAATTTACTTGCTCACGACACAAGATATGCCAAAGCGATTAAATTCTCTTTCCCTTATAGTGCTTCTTTGATTGCATTGTACTTATCAGCTCATGCGTGGTGTTTCATTTGCATAAACACAAAAAAAATCTAAGAATAAGAGTTAGAAGCCTCATAAAAGCAACATAACATTCTTACGTATACGTAATCGTGGGGAAAACTGGATACATACATACATCGTAAATGCATTCCATAAGCAATTTTAATCGTCAATATGTTGAGCTCTACTATGTGCATTGACGTAAGACTTTTAAACTATTGTGGTTATGGCAAAGAAAATTAAACTACGAAGTAACTTTTATTTTGCTCTTTTATTAATTGAATATATGTCAGATGAAGCTTATTTTTTTATACGGATAAGAAGTGAACGAGAGATCAGATTTTAATTATTTTATGTTAGATTCGATTTTACTAAACAATTTTAAAAGAAATAACATTTCAATGTAAATGTCTTTTTAATTCCATCCAATAAATAGAGCGTTATAAATATTTTAATGGATTTTCATCAAAGAAATTAACTCTTTGTGTTTCGTCACAGTCAATTATTGAAAGAGATCACTAAGCTCCATAACCATTTTGTGTATTATATTTAAATTCTGCTTATAAGACATTTGTTTTAAGCGTTATATTAGCGAAAATTAAAAATTGTAAGTTGAAAAGGTCGGCTCCAGCCATGCCGTTCCTGCCGGAAACGTCCATGAATCCTTTCATAAATTCAAAAGTTCAAATTCAAAGCTCGTGTGTTCACAATTGGGTCGGGTCTCGCATTCACGAGCTATCTCGCTATGCTGCTGACTCAATGCATGAAATAAATATTTAGAGTGACTCTAGTCATTTAGCGAGGAGTATTTCTCTTTTGTTTATAACTGACCTGGCAGACGCAATGGCGGGCTTACCTTACCGTTATCCGAGACTTTAAGTCACTCGGTTACCATGTTACGTACAGCTATTATGCAAATGGCTTTCTATCAAACACGTCTCTAGTGAACAGATAAGCATGGTCCCCTGTGATTTTATTTAAAATTATTGTCAAAAGGTTATTCAGGTTCATCTAGGCTATGGATGTACATACATGTATTGCATAAGAAGTCTGTAGGGATTTAATTACATATGTAGTACGTTCTATATACATTATAAGTAGTCTATGTAATAGTTGTCATTACTTTTATAACGTATCGAAATTTTATAGATTAGTAATAAATAAAAGAATAATAAGAAAGGGATAGTCTCAAAGATACAATAAAAGAAATGATTAAAACTCGTTTCAAATTATTGTGTTAAAATAGAATAAACGGACTATAAACATGTCTCTAGACTCACTAAAAGCGCAATTAAAATTCCAATGAAATTAAAATTTAGTTTTATGCTCTAATTCCGAAAGCACAACGGTGCCGGGTCGGAAACTGCTTCTATAAAGTGTAATTAATTTCCTTCAAATTCCTTCGCCGCAAGTTATAGTTGTAATAATGTAAGTAAGAAGAAACCGAATGTTTAAGAACGTTATTCGACGACGGGAGCAGAGTTCGCGTAACTTTAATTACTTGGACGTCAGAATGAAAAGTGCCCTGAGAAAATGTTATTACATTATTTCGTACAGATAAGTTTCAGTGTCAAGTAAGCGAAAGACCGTTCTTCTCTCGTCTTTTACATTAATGTAAAAGTAGTTTAAGTACATTAATGTTATAACATTGAAGAGTTTGTTTTTCAAAAAGTTTAATCACTACAACTATTATTCGGATATGAAAAAGACATGCTGCAATAGAATTATGTTCCATTGAATGAATGACATTTATTGTTATGCTATATATATATATATATATATACACCCTTACCCAACAAACCGTATGTCAGAGCGCACTTTCGTGTATAAAAAAAAGTGAAACAACGGAATTTGCTTAAAAAATCGAAGTCAAATATTTAGCAACATAATTTCGCCAGGATATCGAATGCTCCACCCTTGGGGTTCCTTGAAGGGTTTCTAAACAATGACTCTCCCTGCTGCGCGAAATATAAGCTCAATTTTGGCCTGAGCCCGCACTATGGTGTTACGCATATCAAATTGCCGAGAGTGTACCACAAGAATGGATCATCGATTGGCGTTCCGAACCGTCATCCTTGTAAACTGCGATAAGTTATATCTAAAACTATTTGATATCTATCTTAATCCATGAATAATATAACTATATATGATTTACGTCTCCCGCACATGCTGATCGTTGTGTATGAAAAAACTTCACTACTAACTACACTATCCGTTACTGCGTGGGACAAAGCAACGAACCAACAAATACATTTTCTAATTATAATATTGTGAGATTGCTAATTGCAAAAACTTGCGATCTCTTTATTTTGATTCATCAATTTACGTTTTTTTTTAACTTGCAACAGTTTTGCGTCGGCCCTTCACTTTCTTTTCGAATGAATGAGCCAATTTTGAAAACATTTCTATATTTAAGTGACAGAAGGCAGGGTTCAATGATTAATTTAGAATAACATTGAAAATTTTCGAACGATTACATGGTAACCCGTATTCCATAGGTTCCCATAAAACCGTTAAGAAAAATAAATCAATTAATTAACTAATCTACCATTAATTATAAAAATTGGATATGTCTGTCTATTATCTATTAATAATCAAAAATTAAAAAATTAACTCCCGGTCTCAAATCGCCCCCACGAAAGTTCCAGCGCCCACTGGGGGGCGGTAAAGCCCACGTTGGGATCCTATATTTTATTCTTTCATATGAATGCACTCGTGATTCATTTCGTTATTCGAGATAGACGTGCACAAATTCTTTTTATAGTAACAGCACCGATAATAAATATAATAACCACCTCTATCCAATTGAAAATCCCTGGGTACTGTAGTACTACAATTTTCAAAATCCAAGTTTTAAACTTATATTTTTATTTTGATTCGTTCTATATACGCTGACGTAAACAAAGGTATTTTTTATTTTGAAATTGTACCTATACTTGTAGTTTACACTTACTTTTTACAGACGTTTTTAACGAGGAACGTTATGCCGTTTTTAGGTACGATAGATGTTAATTGCGTGTGAAATATTTCCGCCAAAAACGATTCGCGAACTCGGATGTTCAAGTGGCTATCTATAGCTGAACCATAACAATCTATTTCTCGTATAACAATGTTTAAAAACTTTTTTCATGCTGTTCGATTTCTCATTTTTCACCTAACCTATTAATTAATGTTTTTACATTTGTATCTTGAAATACTTGACGTAAGTATATTAATTTTGCTACAGTCTTATTTGTTTACTAAAAAGTATACCCGCATTTTATTTATAGCCATCACAACGATGAACCTTGATGACAATGTCATATTATGTATAAATGACATTTAAATATAGCAAGTAGTTTTTGCTATTTTTTTGCGTCTATAAATAAAGTTTGTTAATGATGTTGTAGTTACCTATAAGATTGTGAAACATTTATTGTTCTAGGACTCTTTGGGGAAGTTCGTTTGGGGAAATAACAACCACTGCATTGCTAGTTTTACTCCGCCACCAAGCATTGATGTTCGAGTATTGTATCTAAAAATAATATCTCCATAGAATTTACTGGGCGTAGAAGGCATATACCGTCTTAAGTTTTATTTTTAATTTCTTCTAACGCTCGGCGGAGAAAGGAATTTTGCATAAAGGAAACTGTCTATTAAAGTGCAGATGTTTTTATTTGTTTTAATTTATTAATTCAGAGGTTTAACAAATTTTATATAACGAATATATATGTTTCAATATTTTAATCATAATATTAATTATTATAAATATATATAATACAACTTAATGAAAAATAAATGATTTAGATTAATTCTCTAAAGCAAAATGTTGTTTTGTTCGTTGAGGTAATTAAAAAAAAAAATAGCTTTACGTAACTTCTGTTCCCAGTCACTAATCCACGGATTAGGCGATCCGATGAAGCTTTACATAGCCGCATAGGCTAAAAGCATCAACGTCAGTCCAGATCCAGATCCCAGTCACTAATGAAGCGGGTACCTGGGCGGGTTATTACTTTACGTACAGGTGTGGAGCGTGCGCTGTATGATTTTCTTGATTATTGCATTTGAACGCTTCCGGCAGTTCCCTTTGGATGTGAAAGGCGCGCACTTACCATCCATATATAACTATACTTTTTAGTACGATTCGATAATGTACTAATTAATTAATAATTCGATAATAAGCCGCTTGCTCGTTTGCCTCCTAATCCCGATAAAAAAAAATGTACTAAGGTATGGTAGTAAACCTTTGGATTTGTGAATTTTTCATAACTTTATCTTAATCTTGTCTGACGTAGATGCTTTTAGCCCATGCGACTCTATAAAGCTTTACCGAATGGCCGAATCCGTGGAAATGCTACTTTCCACGAATTGAATAGACTCCACGTCCTGCGGGGACACGCATGAGGACATGCGTGTTGTGTAAACATTTTAATTAACATTAATTAAAATTACTTGGGGACTGTCGGGCTACGGACATTCGGGGTCCGGTGTACGGACCTGGACATCAACTGTTGATTGGCAAACGGAACGGGAGGCGGTGAGAACCGTCCCGGACTCCGGGTGTATCTACTGTACGCAGTGTGTTTCGCCGTGCACGAAGGCGAACTCTCCCTAACGTGTTGGTGTAGTAAGTGAATTCCCTACTGTTTGTCGGTGTAGAGAGAGCAGACAGGACCCCCGGCGGTTGGTGCTGATCGCTGTCGACCCCTTCTTTGACCGGGTCCAAAAGGGCACTACGCGGGCGACGTTTCAACGCGGACGCATTCGGTTCTGGTCTATAGTTTGCCACGGCTACCACGGAGGATTTGGGTGTTGTTCGGATTTCTCGAAGAATAGAGGTGGCGAAAGTGCCCACGCGGCGTCGGTAGTCTGCAGTCACTGTGAATTTCATAACCTCTTATTCTTCTCCTGCCCTTATCCCACTAGGTGGGGTCGGCACAACACGTATTTTTCTTCCATACTTTTCTATCGGCCGTCATCTCCTCAGTCAAATCTTTCACACTCATGTCTTTATTCACGCAATCCATCCACACTTTCTTCGGTCTTCCCCTACCTCCCACTCCATCCACATTAATGTCCAAAACTTAATAACCTCTATATCAATTACAATATCGGCCCTGGTTACCAAATTACCAAAGGTTAACAACCGGCGAAGCGACATGGACGTCAATATTCCATTTTTGTATAATAGATGGTCATAATAGGCACCGAGACAAGCGGATCCATAATCCATCAGCGTCACAAGAGATCATTTGTACTCGGACGCTGCGAGCGGTCCCAGCTTCGGTCCCGGATGCGCGGCAGTATAATAACTCCCTATCGTAGATTGATTTATTAAACGAAATCTACACTGTTCGGAAAAGCTTGCCAACTTTTTATACGAAGTGTCGGTATGCAAAACAGATGTATTACATCAGCCGTATTTTGAGAATTGTCAAAGTCGAATCTTTTAGGATTTACTTACTACATTTTAAGTTAAAAAGTATTGTGAAAATATTAAAGTTAAAAAAAATCTATATTTTATTTAAGTAAGAGTGTTTTACTTTAAAAGTTTTACGGTAGATTTAACCTGTTAGCATAAATGATATATATTTTTTTTAAAGTCATGTAGTATAAATTTCGTCTATTTCTTACAAAATCCTGTATTTACAGGAACGGCCTGTTGGCGTGGTGGTTGATGCTCTTGAATGCAAAGCCAAGGTCGTGGGTTCGATTCCCACGCAGGACAAATTGTTTATATAAGTATGCATTAAAATATATAAGTATGTGTATGTAATGTAGGTAATGTATGTATGAAATATCCTGTCCAGAGTCCGAAGTATAGCAATGTATTTATATACCCACATGCAATAAGTCAAATACATTTTCTGGCTCAGGTAACCTCAAACTTCCGACAGCCGATTCCCAGCTTTCAATGCAAAAAAAATCCTTTGTGGCATTCGAGGAAATTTACGAGTTCACGAAACATCAACATCCCTAATAACGCACCCCAATAATCATGACGTAGGGGATGAATACAATAGGCGTACGGAACGATACGGTCGCAATAAATAAACGCCATAATTGACTCCATTCATGCACCGAATTATCTGTCCATATTAAGGGCAAATTTCGCCAAATGATCACAATAGCCCGACGATAGTTCCGCACGCCCGCCAAAACTGCTGTCGCGATGACAGTTGGGGGCGGCCATTTTGTATTGCAAATGGCGATAATACTAATTGTGCGTATTTACTAACGGATGCGCCCAACATCTGTCGTAGAATATCGCGTCTTTACAAATCGTGCACTCTGCTTGCAAATCGTTAAAGCCTTTGCAACATTAAGCAATCGAAAATATTAATTGCTAAACACGCTGGACTATTATTATTCTACTTATTTCATGGCATTCACTATTTGATTATTTTTAGTGACATGACTATAGAAGCATATAGCAATGTATTGAATGTCTGGTCATCGTAAAATAAACTTTGTGAGTATTTTGTTAGAAACAATAATTAAAATTGTAATTAAGTCTTAGAGTCGGATATAAAAAATATTAATTATGATGACCCTTTTGGCGAAGTTGCTAAGCTAAGGCTTCGGAGTCAAGGATCGTGAGTTCGATTTCGACCCGGAGCAAATATTCGTACGTACGAAATGTACGTATGTAACGTATGCCATATGGCATTATGGCACAAGATATTTTCTTCGAATTAGTGCAAAGTTTTTTAATAAAAAATAAAAGAAAGACAATTAAATTAATGTACTAAATGTAATAAAAAGACTGAAACAATATTTAATAAGAACAACTTTGCCTGGTCATTAAAAAAAAGAGGTAAACGAATGTATCAGTCATCGTGAATGACTTTATAAAATCCGAACGCTTCTGTTTATTGAATGTCTTCGATTCCTCTTTTTAATCTTTCTGTTTGATCACGCGGTAAAAATAATACTTTTTTTACACGACAAAAGAACAAACGAGTAGCTTAGATTGTGGTTAATTAAAAGCGCAAAAGTTTTTTTTTTGCTTGTGATTACAACAATCGAAGTTTTAAAGTTTTTAATTAACGACAATTGAAGAATATGAATTTGAACGGATTTTTTATTAAGTATTAAGACTAAAGGATCAGATGTTCAACAGTTAAAGAAAACGTCGCGAGAAAATCATGCATAATAATTCAAAACATTTCAAAAATCCTTTTCCGCAAATAGGCCAAATGAATAAAGCGACTTATACTGTCAATAAAAGCTTTTTTCTTCATGTAGCTGTGAACATAAAAACTAACTAATTAGTAATAGATAGTAAGTGAAAATTTCTGGTAAAATACGTAAACATGATCCAAGAAACGAACAGTAACATCCCATAGTCATATTCTTCATCATCACATTCGAAAAGAAGGTGTTAAGTAGAAAACAGTTAAAACCCGAACATGTAACTAGTTTTTTAATTGCTGATCAAACATTTTTTCCCTAAAAGCCGATTTATAAACACTTCTACATTAAATACGAATAGATTTATGAATGAATTTGTTAATTTATAATTAGCAAATTTAATTGCCGATTTACCATTTGCCAAAATCTTAAATATGTGAAGTCCGCCAATCCGCAGTGGGCCGCGTGGCGGTCTATGCCCTTATACCCTCTGTATAGAGGAGGCCTGTGCCCAGCAGTGGGACATATATAGGCTGTTAAGTAAGTAATACACTAAAACAAACATTCACGTCGAAAATTCTACCACAAATTGTAGATAATTGGATAAACAATTTAATGGACCCGTTAAGAGCCATGTCAAAATGTATAGTTGTGGCTATAAAATCTTTTCGGATTTTTCAGATACACTACTCCAGACTTTCATCTACTCGGTTATAGACTTGTGATTAAGTTATCGTGCCGCTTTTAATAATCAATCAAAATTTTATTACGCACTCATAATAACTTACTTATGAGTGCGTAAGATAATTTTAGGAAAATGACTAGACACTTGGAACTAAAATTATTCACTAAATGATTCATATAACAAACATTCAATTAGCAAAGTTTAAGATTAGTAGTCTTTATCTTTAAGAAACACGAATATGTAATAAAAGGCATTAATTTTTTTTTTTTATAAAATATATGTTAATAAAAATGTGATACGGTTTTGAAATATTTCTGTTATAAAATCTTTATTAAAAAGCTATGGTGAATGCAGAAAATCCATCTCACGGTCAAATGGCCAGCGGATATTTGATTTATTTCCAATCCGCATACCTAGCTCATATAAAACTAACATGCCACGAAATATTGGATCGAATGCAACGTGAAATGTACAAATAGAAAAACGGTACAAGTACGATACGAAATCAGTCCAAAGATTTTGCAGGAATAAATTTCAACTAAACACAACTTCACATTTTTTAAAAAAAAGTTTGTTTTTTTTAATAATTTATTTAAACAATGTATTTATTATTATTATTGTGTAAAAAGAATGAAATAGAGATAAGTAGCGTTTCTTTTTTTTTAAATTCATAATCTGTTTACAATTCGTCGTGATCATAGAATAGAGTCGGTTTTGAAAAAAATCACGAAATTCTCTTTTTACTATTATTGGATAGTATATTGTCTAAGTTTTATGACTACATCGAAGAAAAAAATATTTGTATTTTAGATTTCAAAAACAGTCAGTATACTGACGGACTTGATTACATACGCTCATAGTAAAATGATGATAAATATATTCGGCTTTATACGAAGCGCGGGGATCTCCCACCGCTATTGTGCATATACTGCACCCGATGTATCCGCAAAATCGCCACTATTCTTCGGAATTGCCCACGCGTTGCAGCGGATTAGATTTTTCTTACACAATTACCCTAGTTTATCTTTGTTTGGGTGTTAATTAAACGTTTCGAGCCTAGTTATTTCACATACTATGTTAAAAGGTGTGCCTCAATGAAAACAGGAAAAACCATCAAAGCTTATTTTACAACTTGTGAAAGAAACAAGCAAAAATGCACAAGTAACAAATTTCACTCATGAAGAGTGTATTGATGAGGATGACTGCATACCAGGGACTCCAGGTAAGTTAATGAATTATATATTAACATTCTGGTATTGTTTAACTCTTGTAATTATACAAAATTTGCATAATTGATTAAAGCGTAGGTTCTGACTATCCATCGGTTTTCTACGAAAAATTATAAACAAATTTAAAATTTAATTTACATAAAAATAATATTTGCTGGCTGATAGTACTATAATTATTCTGTTAAATTTGTGTTACATTTGACAATTTGAATTTTCAAGTTGTACGTAAATATATTACACGTTTCTATATACATGATAGTAACGCGTGATCACAACCGACGATATTCTGTGGTCTCGCTTTTTTATCTAACGGTCGTGTGACTATCCCACTTTTTTCTTCTCACTTAATTCACTTCCACCGTTTTTCTATTGAAAAAAAATGATTATTTGTATATATTTAATATATTTTTCTATAAAAAAAATATTTGATCTGAGTAATAATTTACCTGTATACAGAAAAAAAGTAAATTTAATTATTTTTATACTTTCAAATCTTTTTATTGTCTTACGGTTGAATAAATATACGGTCGTTAATAAATGTTGATCTGCGATATTAAAAATCCATATATTTTTTACATATCTTTTTAGAAAAGCCCAGGAGCACCCAACGTAATAGAAAAGATGAACGACCTTGATTTTAGGTCTATCACCTTTCCTTCAACCGATTACCCTCGACAACAATAGGCAAAACCTATGCCATCGCCAGTATCTTTTTTTTTATGTAGTAGGCTGACAAACGAGCAAGCGGTTCACCTGATGGTAAGCGATTACCGCCGCCCATGGAC
>DWHO01003644.1:0-11802 GCA_018247575.1 Eurytides lysithous rurik | reverse complement strand
GTCCATGGGCGGTGGTGGTCACTTACCATCAGGTGAGCCGCTTGCTCGTTTGTTAGCCTAATCCATAAAAAAAAAAATCGCTCTTCACAGGGAGATGTGGTAAAGCTTGTACGTAGCTACTTTACTGTAAAATACTTTTTAGATCTTTGGTCTGCCCTCTGACCGACTCTGCTAGTCCTAGTATTTATAAAGTTAAGTGTCTATTATACTTCTTAGAGAATGTCAGAAAGTGTTCAAACAAATTTTGAACCAGTGACAGTCAGATTAAATGAAACAATAACTAAAATATTATAGGCGTCATATGAAATATTAATAGAAATCAGAATGAGGCGTGTAAATATTTGTTTCTTATTCATTCGTACTAAGAATTTAAATATAGTTATATTAATATAATATGCTATAAAATTTTCTCGAAACCGAAGTTCTTCAAACATAAAGTGCGTTTATAAAGTTAAATCAACATAAAGCGAATTGTTTTCTGGAAAAGAAATTATATATGATAAAAAATATTTCGTTTAGATAAAAGCAAACCACAGATGATGAATAAACCATGATTCAGAGCACAGTACCATATTCACGCGATTTCAAACCGCACTTGACTGCATCTTAAAAGAAAATCTTGGTGAACGAATTAACTCATGATGTATAGAGATATAATTTTTATGTAAATATAGACTTATTATTTCATTAACTCTTAGCTTTAACTTTAACAAATTATATTTTTAAATGATATATATATATAATGTATATTTAATATTTTGACGTAGTATTAAATACAAATGCAGTTATTGCATATATCGTAATCTAGTCACAATACGGTGAACTAAAACAGTTGATCAGGTGGAAAGTCGAGTAGGCAATCATAAATTAACATTAATTATATTTCAGTTTAATAATTTTATAATTGGCAATACACTCACAAAGTTCTTGTTATAACATTATTGTTTAAGCCGTAGGAAAATTAAGGAAATGGACGAAAAGAACCGACATGTCCCCGTACTCAATACTAATTTCACTTCAGTAACAATCCAAAAATAATACCATGGTGTAGGACGCTGGTGTAGGGTTTTTTAAAATTTAAATCGTTCCTGAATTAATTTGTAATTACTTTAACAAAGGCCGTATTGTTTTATTAATTTCAAACTAAACGGAGAAATCATTAAGGCGATTTCTGTACTAACAACCTTATATATTTTTATTAATTACGTAATATAAGCATTGATAATGTACAAAAATAATTTTGGAAAACTGGGTATATGTCGACTGGTGTTTTTAAATCACGAAAAAGGATTTCATAACCATGGCCAAACATGAAGGAAAGTGAATAAATTAAATCTTTCTTTAAATCTCTTTAATAATTTTGATAGAGATCGTCTTTTTAGAACATCCAAATATCTCCAATACATCGAAACATTTACATAAAGCGTACACTATTTTTAAAATAAAACGAAACCGTTTCATACGGGTTAAGTGGATATATAATTGGGGTCTTCCGTTTTAGTGGTCAGTCACTTCTTATCAATTTTATTAAATATAATAAACAAAAGCTAGTACTAGTCATAAAAGGTTACTAATTTTGATCGCCTTAGTTCAGCTCACTTAGTTTTAAAGTGATTTTTTGTCGAATTTCAATTTTTATTTAAAACAATGCAACAATAATAAAAAGTTATTAAATAATTTAATAAAGCAAAATAATTTAATTTTAACAATGTTGAAATACAATTCACGAAAAGATAAAAAATATTTATAAAGAAGTAAAGTAACGAGCTGACACTCGCCCAAAGCAACATAGTGCCACACAGTATTTCGAACCCTACAAGTTCATCGCGGCTTGATTTTGCGTTGAGCTCATCAATTAGAGATATGAGATGGTCTATCTCTTTGTCCAGTGATTGTACTGACAACGGTTCCCTTCACACCGGAATACAGTACTGGCGAAGTGGGTATGAACCGAGGTGGACTGCAAAAGTATTATTGCAACTTTGAATACACCCCCTAAAAGGCCCATCAGATTGGAAAAACCACTTATCCCTTGACTTGACCTTCTGAGGATAATTATTGAGCCTATTGAAATTAAGAAACATCCAAATTTCAATAGTGAATACGGTTCAGTGCTACCACTGGTTTGGGATCCTGTAGTATAGGAAAATCCTATACTATCCACAAAATAAAATGAAGGAGCGAAATTACCACCATTCCCAAACTTCAAAAACACAATAAGTTTTTTCTGCGTAGATCGGAATATAAACTAAGTTATAATTAATAATGATTCAAATGACGGTAGCTGCCGACCAAAACTTTATTTTATGACAAAAAAAAATCTTTACCAGAAGCTTTAGAAACATAATATACTATGATAAGTAATAGTCAAGAGTTTATTGTTGTAAAAGGTAAAATGATGCAAAAGAGATGGAAATTGAGTCCAATAATTTCTTTCGATACTTGAATCAATTAGAAAGCGTGTAGATTAACGTAGCCTTTGGACCGAAAGTCAATAGAAAACAACACTATAGCTTAGAACTACGTTAAGTCAAATAAATTTGAAGTTTGAAAGATTTAATTATTTACCATTTTAAATAATTTACATTAGCGGCTGAATTAGTAACAAACTTCTTTAAAATGTCATTACATAAATCAAATAAAATCCAAATCTTAATAATTCGAAGAATTTCCTAATTTAAATTTGTCGTCATTATTGAAGCTGTTGTTGATTTCACAAGGGCCACGGGCAATTCAATTGAGATGTATACAATTAGTCGAAACGGCTCAGTGAATTCGCCGTCATATAGTCGCCACCTCTTGTTATGGAACGTACCTAGTATTGTGAAATTCGATAATTGATACGACGACTAATATTTATTAAAGATATATATTTTTTATTTTAATAAACAACATGCAAGATGTTTCATCCCTGAATACTTTGTCATATTATCTTGATAGTTTATTTTATCTTTTTATCGTCAAATGTTGACGTGGATAAAAAGATAAAATAAACAAAAAATAATAAAGTCACTAGTAACAGTAGCATTTCGTAATGTCGCAAAACGTGTCGAAAAAACCGCCTAGAACTTTAAATTTAAAAACGTAGAATTCAATCATAAATATTGGGAATAACATAACGGCGGAATATCTCAATTGATATCATAAATGGTCAACGGTAAAGGTATTTTTAAAAATATTATTCAGTATTTATTTTTTTAACTCCACAACAAAATATTCTTCAACTTTATGCATAAATCATCAATGGTAATGTTTGTCAAATAAAAATGATTCGGCAAGTTAGTCATCTGTCAGCTTAACTAATGTCTTCAAAAAAGATCGTATTAATAACTGATCGCACAAAAATTTAAAAGCAACCCTTTGTGGTATTGGTTTAAATTTTATTTTTGTCTACCTTATTTGATAAGCATTCTAAACAATGTGACCTTTATTACTCACCAAAAGAATCATGTCATTCAATGAGCACTTACGTAAAACGCTCTAAATAAACTAGCAATGCAAAACAAAAATAGCAATGCTGGTACATTCATCTTTTATATTTACTTACCGCATTTATCTAGCCAGCCTTCGGCGCGGCAGGGATAGGTTATTACGTCTGGTTTATCGTCGCACCTCATTTTTAAGTCACAAAAGTAACAGTAAGCACTGCACGCTAAATTAAACAGTTATTGACACTTAACATTTCACTGTAAACATTTGAATCTGTTAGATATTAGAACTTCTGGCAGTTCAATCACTGAACCTTACTTTCACCAACTGCAAATAAAAAAAAATATATCTATCATTTCCGAAGTAATAAGAGCTGTTGCGAGCTAATGACGTAGTATTATAAAATTGTAAAATAAAAATTGTATTGTCTTTTACATTGACTGTTAAGTTTAAAAGAAGTAGGAAGTAAAATAATGAAAATTATTTAAAGTACAAAAAATTAGTTGTTTATTATTACGATTATATATATGCAGCATAAATTATAAACGTATATAAATACATTTTGTACGAAACAAAATGTTTATTAGTGTACCAAATTGTTTTCTTTCTATCTTGAATACAATATAACAAATTATATTTTTGAAAGAAACTAAAAGTATAAAAAAGCAATTTAAAAAATATTTGATGTTTTACTAAATGTACGTGGGTATGATAAGATTTTATAATAAAATTCTTAAATTAATATCTGTGAATTAAAATACTCAAAATTTAGCTTAACCTCCTTTTTGTATTTGCAATTAACACAAAATTAAAAGTGCATATAATTATCAATGTTATAAATGTCACATTATTAACGCACACGTGATTATCACACTGTTAAAAAAGTCGACACATCCACCACCTTCACGATCAAATAAAAAACTGAATTGCCAAGCAAAATCTATCCTATTTACTCAGTGTTGTTTCTCAGACTGCATGTTGACTGAAATAGCTATTCATTGCCTCTCTCTCTACTTTTATCGACCCGCATCCTTATCATTCGCATTATCAAAAACGCGCGCATTTAAATTTTCTTCTATTATGTTGTGTGGATAATATTTGATATTAAAATTATTATATGCTGTTTAAATAGTTATAAAGTTACAAAAATATAAGCGAAAAAAAATCACCATACACAGGTGTAGGGACTTAAAGAAAATAGTATAAAATTGTTACTAAGATGTTGAAGATGTTATTGAAGTTGGAAAAAAAAAATTGAAATAGAAATAACCATATCAATAAGATAATTTAAATAGAATTATGTTAAAAATTTTATAAAACGAAACGTCCTCATTTCAAGTCCGATTTGACATTGTTGTCAAAATACAAGCAGGGAGCTCAAATAAATTCACCATTCTTTAGTCTGTGGTTCAAGATGGCTCTCAAAGCACTTGTCGGTCAAAGTAAGTAAAAATATTTAATAATTCTATAGCATTTTCGGCTCAATATTCTATTTTAATTGTATTAATTTAAACCTTTTTACTAAATGCAGATATTTTGGTCACTTCTGCATTTATTGTGCAATTTTTACTTTCTTGCGCTTTGATGACTAATATTATTATATCTACTTATATTGAGATGTTAAATAAATTACAGTATTATATTTTGTTAAGTGTTCATGAAGTGCACTTGAATACATAAGTTGTTATATTAAACCGATAGTTGCGTAGCTATTTTACTTTACATAAATGTCCAAATTTAAATACGATGTAAACAATCAATAAAGGCGTTAATATCAGCATCACATACAATTATAAAATTCTGCATTTTCTCTTTATATCATTTAACATAACTTTATTGTCACATCAAAAGACAAAATATTGATTTTCCTATGTCACTAGCGCCAGAGGGGTGGGGGCGTACGTCATTGCGAGATTCTTGTAATGATTACTTAATAAATAGTATGATATTTAATAAACTGCACTTTATAGTAATTTGTTTAATATAAATATTTGTTCATTCATTATTGGAGAAAATGAAACAAATTTAACTGTGATTCATTAAACAATCAGGATCTTTGTCCAATTGACCTATATATCATTTGTGATGGCAGATCATAGGCCTTATAACAATAGATTGATTTAATTGCTATTTTATTACCCTTAAATACTTCTATAAGCTTGGTTTTTTTCTAAGGTTTATTCCTTTATTGCCATAAAAATACAGACCATTATTTAAAATAACTCTTTATTTTTAAACCTAAATTTAGCCAGAAAACATTACCTTAATTGTAAAAAAAAAATGTTAAATATAAAGTATTTTTCTTATCACAAAGGATTTTTTTTAATTCAGTACTCCTAAATTTTGTTATAATTGTTTTTTTTTCTTCCATCAAGTGCTGTTAAACAAATTTTTATGTCTATTGTTATGACAAATGGTGATAAAGCTATCAATGTTAATTTAATATTATATAAAAGCCATATTTCATAATTACTTAAGATTTCCTACTTTTGCTTCTCATATTACCACATTTCCCTTAAACTTTTTGATTTTAATCTTAGGGTAATTCTAAGGCAATCCATTTAAAAAATAGGCAGGGATTTATAAAACTGTTATGTAACAATATAAAAAAATGTACAAATACATGTTGATGGAATTTTTAAATAAAATATACAATCCACAACAGCAGTTTACTATTATATTAAAATTGTGGTGCCTCAAAAATAATAGATTAAAATTTCCAGCTAAACTTGTAATTTGTTTGTAGTTTTATTCAAATTGTTCTATAAAGTAACAAGTATTATTATAATTATTAACAGCTTATTGTTAGATATTATATTGTATTTATATAACACATGTAAAAATTATACACTTAAAAAATGTGAATAATAAAATGCTTGAAATGTTTTGATCTGTTTGTTTCGTTGGTAAATTAAGACCACTGTGCTCGTGTCCAGTAATGTAAAGAAAACTATTAATAATTTTTCATAATTATTCAATAGTTCATTCATTAATTAACAGACAAAAAACATTTGTTGTTTTGCTCCCATACTATGATTTGTCGTCTAAGATTTGCAATATTTTTTGCATGATTATTAAAGAAAATACTATTGTGGTTTAAATAAAACAAGGTCAAGCCTTGCCAACTACAATGGAGTGAGTTATTATTTTATGTATAAAATATCTGCATGCTTTCTGTCCATGTATAATTATGTCAGAATTAAAATAATGATAAACTAATAAAACACAAGAATTATAATATTAATAAGGATGCACTAAGATTTTAATGTGTAATAAAGTTTACTTTTTGATGTGAAAGGATGTAGTGAATTTCATTACATTATTTAGGATAGTATTTGTTTATCCTTTTAGACAGTTAAGAATATCTGGACTTATTATTATAGTGATCTATTTTATGCCATCATCTATGACACGCATAATATAAATGTTGGACATTAATTTTTTATAAAAGATCTGCTATGTTTAGCCTCTTTTTAAATTGATTTCAAATTGCAGAGATAATGAATGAGGTGATCCGCTACCGTGGACCCAAAGGGAAGGAGTCTCAACGCATCGAATGGCGTATTCTCATTGTCGATCAACTATCAATGCGTATGGTATCTGCCTGTTGCAAAATGCATGATATCTCAGCTGAGGGGATTACATGTATGTAACAGTTTCAGTAAAATTTTACTTTTGTTACTTTATGGTATTACTTAGGTTTTAAATTATTATAGAGATGATAAATGTTCTGTGGCTAATTAATTTGAGATGGAACAATATATTTAAAATTTACTTCAAAATCATTTTTTCAGTGGTTGAGGATATTCACAAGAAGCGTGAGCCACTCTGCACTATGG
This sequence comes from Eurytides lysithous rurik, assembly GCA_018247575.1. Classification (NCBI taxonomy): domain Eukaryota; kingdom Metazoa; phylum Arthropoda; class Insecta; order Lepidoptera; family Papilionidae; genus Eurytides; species Eurytides lysithous. The sequence goes on along the minus strand of DWHO01003644.1, from coordinate 4,534 downwards.
ATGGAATCTACCTAATAACACCATCTGAAAAGTCAGTCCATGCACTTATAAACGATTTCTCAGTTGGAAACCGTATCATGTACAAAGCTGCACACGTCTTCTTTACAGAAGGTAGAGCTTTTGTAATATAAATTTCAGCATTATGCTAGATATCTTTTATCTTTGGTTGCATTTATTTTTCTTTTGTTTTAACTTTTACAGCTTGTCCCGACGCCCTCTTTGACAAATTGTCACGTAGTCGTGTAGCTAAATTTATTCATACGTTAAAGGAAATCAACATTGCTTTCATATCATACGAACAGCAGGTTTGTTTATATTATGTTTCTTTCTTTAATCAATGCTTTGTCGAGCTTGGCGTAGTTCCAGTTTGTGTGAGAACATTACCCGTGTGTTGTTAATTAAATTAACGTATCTTTACACGCTGCCATTAAAAAGTATGCCCCGAGGAACTGTTCAATGAACTGTGCAAGTCATCGGCCGCTAGAAAGATTAAAACTTTGAAGGAGATTAACATTGCTTTCCTGCCTTATGAGAGCCAGGTAATATCTTACATCGCACTAAACCTACCGAATGAATAAAACTAACACGCAGATGTTATGACATCACTTCTATTGTGATATTATTAATTGTGTTTATCGAACTTGTAGGTGTTCTCTCTCGACTCTTCGGAGACCTTCCAGTGCATGTACAATCCCGCCCTCGCGCAAACTCGCAACGCCAACATGGAGCGTATCGCGGAGCAAATTGCGACCTTATGCGCAACCCTCGGGGAATATCCATCCGTGCGTTATCGCAGGTATGTATGTACAAGCCTACTTTAAAAAAAAAGGCGTGATACATTATTCATTGAATAATGAACAAAGTAATCAATTTTGTTTTGTGTTATAGTAATTTTCACTTGGTTAGCTTGTCTTCATTTCTTTTTAAGATGATTTTTTTGTTAAGTATATAAAAAATCTATGTTGTACGTATATATTGTTTTACTCAGTGAAAATACGGTTTAGAGCAAGTTGTGTTGAAATATTAAATACTTGTTTGTTTGGTATCAATTGTGTTTGTGTACAAAGTTATTTAGTTATGGGAACAGTTACAGTTCGTTTTTTAGATCGCATTAGTGGAGTACTTTTATGGCTTACAAATAGTTTTGTAACTGTGCTTCGATTCTAGGTAGCGTATAAAAACGAATTGCAATAAAAATTAAGTTATAGGAAAAACATCAATTTAAAAAAATAATATTTAAAAAAACTTGTTTTTTTTTTATTTGGAAAAAAACTTTACTATCTTTACTCTTACTGTACGATAAAATTTACTTGTGTCGTAAAAATGCATATATTACGTGAGATAATAGATAATCCGCGACTGCAGTAGTCGCAGATTCGATCTTGGAGCTCACGGAGCTATCATCCTATTTTCTGTCTCATTGAGATTTATTACTTAACTAAAGTAAATATTACTATTGAGATATCAAATGCTCAACCTTACAAATTATTTAGTTTTTCTATCAGTTTTATTACAGACAAGATTTCGGATCTGGAGACCGATACGAATATATGAATAATATTTCGCCGCTTTTAGTTATGGTTAAGGATTTGAAATAGTTTTAGATTATCGTATTGTTTGGGATAGTTTTAATTATAGAGATTTAACAATTAGCGAACAGAAAAGGGCAAACATAAATAGTTACAAGATAACACATTAACTTTATACAGGCGGTCCTAAAATTCAACGATAAGCTAAACATCTTGATCTCTTTCTTTCTCTAACGTACACTCTCTAACACCAAAATTTAATTGATGACGCACATGACCCATACAAATTCAAAGAATTTGTAACAATAAACCTATTTTGGGCAATAACAAAGAAATAGTGCGTATTTTTATTTGTGGCTAGTTTTTCTGGAGTGTTATACGATTTTGGAATTCTGGTTAGTTGAATCATTTTTTAAAAATGCTTTATAAAAATAGATAAACAAATACTTGCCGTAGTAGTGTCCATACTCTTTCCTTGATTGTTTTTTGTGCAAAAACTACAAACATTTTGGATTGTGACGGATAGCGGTGCCACTTAGGATACTGATTAACAAATAGAAATATCGTAAAAATGTGGATATGATAGGTAAAAATATCATAAGGGGTGCCAAGAATTTAATTTTTCCCCTGTAATTTAAAACAAATGGAGATTTTTTTTTTCTTTTTTTATTTTGGCGAATAGTTATGAGCAAGTCCAGAGTCTGATGCCGGCTTATCCCTGAATTTTGGAACATCCGTACATTTTTGTTTGGGTATTTCAGTCGCCAAAAATGAAATATTTTCTTTAAATATATTATCATGGTAAAACTCATTTTTAGGTAGATAACACTATGCAAAAGCTACATTATAATAAAAATACTAAGTGGCAGGACTTCTGATACAGAGTCCGCCTGGTTTGTTACCACTACCGGTTATTCTATCCCCAAACAGTTTGTATAAGCCAGGGGTTGCCAAGCTCCTTGATAGTCCTGGCCAGTTTTCAAAATTTTAAATTTTTCGCGAGTTGCAATTAAATACGTGTTAAAACGTAAAGGTATTAACTTTTTTTCATATTATTTTTAACTTGAACGAAAATCAAATTTGTTTTTAGCTTAGTCTCATATTTGTAATTCAAAAGACATTTTGTAACACATACGGAACAATAATAATTTTTAAAAATTAAATTATAAATCATTCGTTTATACTATGTGTATTTATAATTACTATCTGTCGATATTGATTTAGGAATTTAAAAAAATTGTATTACTTTCCGACTATCGATTATTGATGTGTAATAATGTGAGTAAATCTTTTTTACAGCGACTGGGAGCGCAACGTTGAACTCGCGCAACTGATTCAGCAAAAACTCGACGCGTACAAAGTATGTTTGTTTTTCTCAACTTCTAACTTCATTTTTCGCCTATTTCCCTCCTCAATTGGTTCTTCCATTAAAACTAAACTATTGCCTTTGTTTAGATTATTGATCTGTTGGCGTCAGTGTTTTGACTTGACGTAACCAATCTAGAAGAAAACCAACTTTCATAGCCCATTCGGACGGATATCTCACACACGAGCATTAAGATTCTTAATGTTAAATAATGCTCATTATAACGACTACTGCAAGTCACCACTAGATAGCGTCAATAAGTGATCGGAAAATAATTTTAGATATCCAGTCTAAAAATTGGCATCATCTCTGTTCCGTTGGTCTAGTGGCTGACTACAAAGCCGAAAGACGTGTATTATCGAGCTCGTGGAAATGATAAGTTTCCACGAGTTGGATAGACCCCACTTCCTGCAAGGACAAGTATGGACATGTGTGTTTACGAATATATGGGCTTTAGGGGTCCAGTATACCCGATATAGCGATAATCGTCGACTGTTTATTAATTAATTGGCAGGATAGAGGTGAATGTAATCGGTGTACATATATAGTCGTGCTTTCCCTACTTTCCCTACCGTGTCTTGGGCGCTAGTTAAGGCCCTACTTTTTTATAGAGTGTGCTCGTCACTTTACTTGTCAAGCAGTCGGTTGATCAGCATGTAATGCTCCAACAAAACTTAGAAACAACAACTAAAAGCTACTGTCCCCGCGGTATTTGAATCCATGACATTTGTAATCTGCGGGTCTATACCATAGGCCACGGAGGCATATAGGAGGAGGAGGGGTTTATTAATATACATTATATTATAATGTTACTACTGTACTGTACTTTAATACATACGACTTAAACATTGTTCATAACTTCTTCGTTCTTTCGTGCTATATGTGTATTCATTTTGTTCAAACATTTTAATTTATTTTTTTATCATACTCTGATAGGCCTCATACTCGTAGCGAAAATATCGATATCTATCGATATCATTATATTTAACCAAGCGTACATTGACGTAAGATTATATTTCATAAGTATTTTTTGTCTATATTTTGATATTGTTCATAACATTTGTCAAGTTTAATTGATTTATTGTATAATATATTTTAATTACTTGTATAAACAATCATAATAGGCTGACGAGCCGACCATGGGGGAGGGCCCTGAGAAAGCGCGGTCGCAGCTACTGGTCCTGGATCGCGGATTCGACTGCGTTTCGCCGCTACTGCACGAGCTGACCCTCCAGGCTATGGCCTACGACCTACTGCCCATTGAAAACGACGTGTACAGGTAAAATAACAATAGTCGAGTGTAGTATAAAAGACTCACCTAGACTTGTTTTAACGAAAATATACGCGGAGACGATGATCAGCCGTTTCTATATATATATATAGTATAAAAATTATACTACTGTTTTTATCTACTAAAGTTATCTCATCTCACTGCAAGTTATCAAAATTTTGTATAATTCATTGGTTCGAGTAAACCTGAATCGAGTGTCTGTGTTTGAAACCCATACAGAGACAACTACACGCAACAAATCAAAATCAAATCAAAATATTTTATTCAAATGGGCCTTTACAAGCACTTATGAATCGTCATTTTTACATCTCAATTCGTGAGGAAGCTACCACCGGCTCGGAACGCAGT